>JAUCBJ010000809.1:0-17711 GCA_032718475.1 Nemertoderma westbladi | reverse complement strand
CGCAGCTTCTTGTAGGGGACGCTTTCCGGATCGCAGAAGTCTCTTAATGGATTGCAGGCAATCTTCGAAAGCAAATGCGGAAAACGAGGTTGATTTTAAATTATGATGTGCACGTACATCATCTGTTAAGTGAAGAAGAGTGTGGATATTGTATGATATCAGATGAGAGCCAAATAAGGCACTAAACTCCTGCACAAACCACTCAAGTTGCGACTTTGCAAATTCAAGATACTCATGCTGCTTGGAAAGACTACTTTCTAGTACCCGCATAGCCACAGAAAATGAGAGAAGTAAGTCTCTAACTCGATTATCGACCCCGCTGCACATTACTGTAAGTGGAATGATGAGATACAATACAAAACACCGAAACTCAGTTGCCTTCCAGCGATCTAGTGTAGATAATGAGCGTGGTTTACGCACAAAGTCATTGGTGATAAAAGGTGATAACTCAGTGATGCATCCTGATAGCAAAACGCGATTTGCAACAGTTAAGGTTGCAGAAGAAAGTTTTGGTATCATAAGAATGCGAATAAATTTTCGAGCAACACCGAGATAACATACATGCATTCTGTCTAATAAAATATTATAGATAAGATTTATAGGAAGAATAACCAAAGGAGTAGTGCCAGCATGATGCGACGAATTCGACTGGTTCCGAAATGACTCATCTGTCCGCAATACTCCAGATACTGTTGGAAAGCAAACCCGTTTATTACGAGTAACACCGAGACAAGAGCACCTACCACAACCTGAGAAGGGACCATGCCCATGAACAGCCATCACATAGGCCTTTGCAGGTGCATCACACAGAAACAACAGCTCTAATTTCTTTGCTGCTATTTGTGGAATATGTGGACGCATGTCATCAACAAATCCTTGTAAAAATTCCTTAATTTGAGGCTTACCTGTGCCGTAGTAAAGTCCTAAAACATGCGGATCATCGATTTGTCCTTCAACCATTCCTAAAATCACCCAAAACCCTTGATTTGTAGACTTATACACAGGCAATCCATCAATATTAGTCACCATATTTGTAGGCTCATCTTTAGATAACATGTCATTAAGCATGTTACCCAAACCAAAGTAAACAAATTCACCTCCTGACATTTTTATGGATTTGGATGTACGAGGTGTGGAAAGTAAAATTGATGCCCTTACAGGAAGAAAGGCCAGGTTTTCGTTTTGACGCAAAACAACTAATAGTTCATCAATTTTTCTATGTGACACTCCTTCAAGGGCCCAAGTCCTCAAACCATCTAGTATTGAATTTTGTGATTCGCCATCGCCAGTGATATTGCCGCCAAAATCAGTTCCGTCACTACTAGCAGCACTATTATCATCCGTATGAGGCTCATATATTGATAATAATTCATCAAAATGTGCGTCACTTTCATCATCAGAAGGCCAACTAGTTAACTCCGGTTGGATTGCCTGTAATACAGAATCCATTGTCACTGGCGTAATATTTAAAATCTCTGGAATATGTGATGACGTAGACGTCGTCAAGTAATCGTCTGAGGATGTTACTGGTTCATTGGGATTAGGAAAAATATCATCACCATCGCCTTCCTTGGTGGATGGCTGTTGATTCACCACATTTGCAAGTTCCCCTTCCCCTTCAGCTATTAACGGTGTTACTGTATTTTCAAAAGATATTCTTGATGCAATTAGTCGATTTAACCGGCGCTTTCGTGGCGTTAGCGGCATTCTATTTGTACAGTATATAGTAGTACAGTAAATAACTTTCTAGATTCAGAGATTTGCAATAAGTACAATGTTTAATGTTAATACCAGTATATATGTAGTTATTTGGCATCTGGTGTTTTATATTAAATACAAATTTTGTTCCTTAATTTTTTAATAATTTGTTATTCGTTTATTTTTAACATTTTATATTTTCACCTAAAACTAAATGAATTAAAACTGTGAACTACAGTACTGTATAATATAATATACTATAACAGTAATATTATCTCTAAAGAAATATATATTATATATTATCTCTGTATTCTTACAGTAATAGTATTATATACTGTATCTATATCCCAGACTAAGTAGGCTATCTGTTGAAAATGAAGTAATATGAAATAGATTAACTACAGTACGTAGATATTATTTGGTGTTATACTGTTCTAATAATACTGTAGGATGTCGTCCATCCGTGAATTTCAAAGATTATATCTAATAAAATATATAGGGTTCGTTTATAGACTAGGCCTACACACACAGTCCACGCTGACCACTTGCGCCTGCGGCATATCCCACCACAGTCTTATTGAAGTTAAAATGGAATTTTAAACATTGTTGGCGTCTCGCCGCCACCAGGAGTTTGTGGGATTGGAAAAAATGAATTATCTACAACTGTCCTGTACAGTCCCAGTAAAACACGATCCGGATTATGGCCGGCTTCATACTGGTAAATGTCTCCGGTACCCGGCTACAAACCAGCATAGAGCTCTTTTAATCCTACTTGATTCTGGAATTTTGAAGCCAGCAATTTGCCGCTTATTGTTTACCGGATTTATGCTGAAAGAATGGACCTAATAGTCGCAGCTTCTACGAAGGCGGCAAAAAAGTGGATTAATAATTCTTACTTTTTGTCGGAAACGTTGTGATACTCTGTATAAAACAAAACACATGAAATTATTTATGTCTACTAATCAATCAAACGTAATGGAAGATGGCAGGTAATCAAGTCTATATCACCCCCAAAATGACCTCACATCTATACTACAGACATAAACAAAACGGCCAGTTTCTGAACAGTAGGCCTACTAACAGTATAGAAAATTCCCTTTCCCGTCAACCCCAGGGCAGACAACGACCCCCCACTGTGTATATTGAATCCTCAGAGATCCCGCCATTTTATTGCCGTTTCATTAACTATTTCGCCCATTCATTTTATTGCTTCAATCTTAATAATATCAAACATTTCATATCGTATAATAATATTATTATTTCGTTTCCAGGCATTTTTTAGTTTACAAATATAAGTATAATAAGTATAACTTTCAATTGATTTAGATTTACAGACAAATTAATTATTATTTGTAGCATTAAATAAATAATTACTAGTATCAAATTTGTTCTCAACTGCCTCTAGTACTGTAGTAGGTAATTTAATTTAATTCGAGTTCTTAGAGGAATTGGAGAAGAAGGCTGCTGCTATAAGTCTAGGCTTAGCCTATTGCCTAATTAATTCGTTCAAGTTTCACAGTTACATTCTGCTCTGGTGGATCAAAATATATTATTACGTAAGTAAAATGTTTCGAATTTATTTACATTATTTTTTTTTTATAAAGTTCAGGTGGTAGTGTTACTGTATAATGTTTATTTTAGTGTATAGACCTACGGTACCGTACACCTGCCGTATGTCATTAAAGGTAAGAGAGATGGTGAGGGTGGGTTTGTATGTGGTGTTAGATGATGATAATTCACGTGGGACGAGTTTGTGTGTGTTAGATAATACATTTATATCCATAATTCATGGGTTTATGTGTTAGAAAATAAAATTATGCGTGAAATGTATGATAGTTTAGTGTGGCATTGATTACCATTAGGCTCTCCAGATGTAATTATTGTCATCTGTTTACTGTTTTATTCTTACTTTATAGCGCTACCTAAAAGGGGAACCAAGTTGTAAAAGAAGATTTGGAGGAAGGAGTGAATGGAATATCAACCCCCAGGAGAGTGGATGGTCTGTACGGAAACTGAACAGAACACCAACGGTTATTAGCATTAGGGGCGGAGCGGATGGACTGTATGGGAACTGAACAGAATATCAACCGCTGAAAGGAAGAGTGAATAGACTATAAAAGTTGTTTTGATGTCATAACTTACTTGTTTTTTGCCATTTCTTCTATAAGAGAAAGTGTTTTTTGGGTGTTGTGGGGCGATTAGAAATTTTCAAACTTACGAATTATTCGCCATTGTTATGAATAGAGACAGGGGGGGGGGGGGGGACTGGACGCAAATCCCGCCTTGGCGAATTAATATCCCGCCTCAATGTTAAATTCTCAATTTAGGGAAAGGAACAGGTTACAGTGGCACGTTATTTTAACCAAAACAATAAACTAAGCACAATAGAACAGGTTACAGTTTTATTTTGGAGAGTAATCAGCTGTTATTTGTGTCCAATTTCCTTGGGGAGGGATGAATTTTTATTGCGTCCAGTTTCCCCCCATTTCCCCCCATACCTGTATGAATAATATAATTTTTTTGTTATCCTAAAAGATAAAAGGGTTAGGCTTACATTATTATATTTTAAATAATTTACTTCGGTTTGTATCCACGTGTTATTATTGCAAATACAGTATAATGGAAATTGTTTTCTTTACATGTTTTAAGAATATTGGAATAATTATGTTATACGTTGCATAATAATGAGAAAATAAAACAGAAATGTTATAAGAATGCAATGATAGAATTACAATATTAGCTTATTGTCACGCATTAGAAGGTTAATTTTAGAGCACTGGCATAATGACCGCAACGCAATTTTTTTTTAGTGTTTTTGAAACATTAATTTAATTTAATTTAAAACATTAAGTGAAAGGAGCCGGATACTGTGGTGGTGTTTTCTAATCAAAAACATAAACAAACTTTATTTCACTTCCGGTCAATTTGCACTGAAGATCACCATTTTCACTTGTAGTCGGTCAATCAATTTCCGCACTATCTGTAATTTTAAGGGTGGGAAATTTATTCTTGTACATAGTGTTAAAATAAATAACACTGGTGATGATATTAGTACCTGTAGTTCTCGAATACTGCTGAAAGTACACTTTTATTTTCTGAAATAATGTTAAATCTAGCATTCGTTTTTGAATTGCAATATTATCTGAATATATTTCTTGAATATAGATGTTACTAATAAACAATATTTTAATGTTGATGGTTTGCGGGGAATGTACATGTACAAAGTTTTATTTTGAACTAATTTAATTACTGCTACTCAGTCCCTACATACTGCATATTAAGGTGACAGGACTATATTGACATTTCGAATAACTAAGGCCCGCCGAACACTAGAGATGCAAGATACCAGATGCATCGCATTTTATTTGATATATTGATAGCTTTTATGTTATTTATTTATTTTAATGTATATTTCAAAGAATTTATCATGCATCTTGCATCTCTTCTGTACAGCCTCCCATAGTCTACCATGTATTCTATATTCGAGATGCAAGATGCAAAAAATAGAACATCGAGGATGTCCTTTTTTGCATCTTGCATCTCTAGTGTGCGTGGTCTGATAGGAAATAATGTATTCTAAAAAAAAATTTGCATCTTGCATCTCTAGTGTGCGCCGGGCCTAAACTGTATTGCTGTCTCAAAATAAAACAGTTGATTAATATTGGGAGACCAACAGTAGTACAATTCCGTATAAATTCTGGCGACAAAGCCGCTACAAATTTCCGTCTGGTACAAAAAATTATAAAGGCGACAAAGCCGCTACAAATTTCCGTCTGGCAGCTAGGTGTTATCATGGCAACTGGCTATAACTTCCCGGCAACATTCCAGCTATTTGTCGCACCCCAAACCATGTCCCGATAGGATTACATGTTAATTTATCCACGGTGGGCTATGGCAGGTGGCGACATTTCCGGAAAAATGGGTACCATAAAAGCTGCAAAGTAGCCGAGACATTTTGCCAGTCTACAGCCGCCAGACATGGCCTGCAAGCCGGATAAATATTTCTGAAAATTTGCCAGAAACGGTTTTCCTGGGGTAGCTGACCGTTTGTTTATGTCTGGGGTTAGATTTAAGGTTATGATGTGGACTTTATTGACTTCATTTACCTGTCACTTCCATTACTTTTGATTGATTAGTAGACATAAATAATTTAATGTGTCTGTTATTAAGTGTATCAATGTAAGTGAGAAACGTTTCCTGCAAAAAGTAAGAATAATTAAGCCATTTTTATGCCGCATTTATAGACGCAGGCGATTATTTGCTCCATTCTTTCAGCATAACTCCGGAAAATAACAAGTGGCGAAAAGCTGGCTTCAAAATTCCAGAAGCAAGTAGGCTTAAAAGAGCTGTGTGCCAGTTTGTAGCGGGGTACTGGCGACATTTGCCAGTATGAAGCCAGCCATAATCCGGATCGTGTTTTACTGGGATGTGGCAATTTTTCAGAAATATTTATCCGGCTTGCAGGCCATGTCTGGTGGCTGTAGACTGGCAAAATGTCTCGGCTACTTTGCAGCTTTTTTGGTACCCATTTTGCTGGAAATGTCGCCACCTGCCATAGCCCACAATGGATAAATTAACATGTCATCCTATGGGGACATGGTTTGGGGTGCGACAAATAGCTGGAATGTTGCCGGGAAGTTATAGCCAGTTGCAATGGTAAAACCCCGCTGCCAGACGGAAATATGTAGCTGCTTTGTCGCCTTGGGAATTTCTGTACTAGACGGAAATTTGTAGCTGCTTTGTAGCGGCTTTGTCGCCTTTGTAATTTTCTGTTCCAGACGGAAATTTGTAGCGGCTTTGTCGCCATAATTTATAAGAAAATTTATAACTGACTTGTCACTTATTAATCCACAGCAAATTGGTTATTAGAAACTTCAATTATTAAAACTGTTTAAATACAGTAGCTTATAAGACCAAATCGGCACAGATGTAATATGCAGTATAGGCCAACTGTTTATGAGTTGCGTGCGTGTGTACTGAAGTAGTAATTGAGTTATAATAGTTTCAAATACCATTTTATACTCATGTATTGTCATTGAAAATATTTCAATAAGGCCTACATTAAAAAACAAGTAATTTGCAAAGTGAACTTGTATGTATACTGTATACTATTAACCATATAACGAAACAATAAACAATATCACTATTTTACAGTAGTCCTATTTGAATGAGTAGGTCTACATTAGTCTACAGGATCCTAAGATAAGATAAGGTAAGATATTTTATTTAAGAAGAGAGAGACATCTCAACTATGACATCTATAATCTATCTGTACTTATCTATGACTATCTGTAACATCTAAAACAGCGCACGTAATAAAATTATAAATACCCTACACAAGTAAAAATGCGCGCAATATCGATAGACTTAAAACATAGAGCGAGGCGACTAATGTGTTAGCAATGAAAAAATAGTAATTAAAATGCAATGAAACCAAAAATAAGTAAACACGAAATTTGTTTGAAAAAATTACGTACGGTAACGTTACATAAAAGTAAGTAAAATAGTTATAGATTCCTATCAAACTTACAATATTGTGTAAAATCACAATCACGAATTCGTTTTTTGAAAATATTGGGCGAGGCAGAGTTGACAACGTTATCAGGTAAGTTATTCCAAATATTTATCACACGGTTGAAAAACATGTTACCAACACAATTAGTCTTATACTTAGAGCGGTCTTAGTTAACATTGTGCCCTCTAGTAGAGCTATAGTTCTAAAGTAATTACTGGCGTTTAAATCAACGTGTTCGTTAATTATTTTGTATGTAAAAATAAGATCACGATAAATACGGTGAAGTTCTAGTGGTTCTAGTCCAAGGTAATACATTATACTCTTATATTGAGCTCCTTTTCACACACAATGTTGTACGTAATTTTGTTCATGATGTCAACCTATCGGCCTTTTGAACCTCTTAATTCTTAGTATTAATTAGTATTATTTAGTTATTATTTAGTTATCTAATTAACCACAGTTTACTATACAATACTACAGTAGATATTATACAATATGATATTTAGTCAATTCCAGTCTAGTCTATTCCAGCAGGGTAACAGTAACTGCTCTTCCAGAGGTCCCTTTCCGTTTCGTCTCTTGGCGAACTCTATCGCTTTCCCGCTTTAATGCCGCAGTAATAGCCTTCTTTATTTGTATCTTGGAGGCGGTTTGGATATTTGCAACAACGATACCTTTTGAAGATATATTTAAAAATATATATTTTAAATTGGAAAACATGTCGATGTTAGTAAACATTGATTCTGACCAGCAGTTAATCATAAAATCATATTACTTATCGCGATGAATACTACAGTAGTTTATTAACGTCTCCTTATATTTCGTCAGAACACCTGCTAAGGGAAGTCATCAGAGAAGGAAAAGAATGGTATAGCATCAACTGTGCGACTTTTCCCTTAAATCTCGACCGATATGCAACGATGCCCATTAGCACTGCACTTACTTTCTTGATAAAGCACCCATCTGCGGGGAAACCGTCCGACCAGTAGATCTCTATGGTTACATTCAACTTATGGTCTCCAGCTGATAAAATATTTTATTTGTAGGTTTATAAATATAGGCCTACTGTATGTACCGAACCGACAACCGTTATTTTCCATGGCCAATTAATAAATATGTACAATTACATACTGGTAACAGTCATAATCAAAATATTCTATTATTTTTAAATCCATTTAGAATAAAACTCTGGTATACTAACTATTGATCACATTAACGATGTTGGTCATCTCTACAAACTTTAAACACTGGTTTGCCCCAGACCAATTAACTTTTACAAGAACTTCCGGAACAAATATGTGACGGATTGTTGTTCTTACTACATCAAACACACCATGCCCATAGCAGCGAGGTTTAAGATATTTAATCTGAAATTTCAAAAACCGTTAAGTAATTACAGTACTAAGCTTATTATTTAATTATTACGATGTAATAGTAATAAAGGCTTATCTTTCTTATCGCCGATTTCATATACTGTACATTACGATGTCAGTTTTCACATTTAATGGTTTCCAACTGTCTAACCGGATGTCGATTATGTTTTGACGGAAAGACTGACAAGCAGTGATACAAACATGACGTTGTAAATTGGGAAAACTGACATCAAAATTAAAATCCTGAACTACAAAACACGTGATGGCAATTATGGTGAATGAGTCATCTTGAGAGTAAGAAGTTCTTACTGTCAGTTAAAAAAAACTGTTTTTATCTATTTAGATGTTCTGCACCTTTTTAGCGATTAATGCCAAAGCTCTTTGTAGGCCTACTTACTTTACGAAAGGCGCCATATAATGTATATAATAATTATTATTATGTATGAAATGTTTTAGCCATATAGTGTGATTTCGAATGTTTGTAAGGATATATACCGACAGATTAATGATTAACATATCACATTAACAAAAATGCTGGATAACTTACAACTGTAATCCGCTTGCGCGTATTCTCCAACTCCTCATTTAATAATCGAATTTGGTCGCTCGATCTAATAGGTATCGAAACAGTGGCTGGCCAAATTTCACTTTTCTCTAACGACCCAGATGCTTGGATATGGTTGAACATTTTTCTCACGGTTTCGTCTAGTTGGTATAGGATTTGTCGACAACCCTAGATAATAATTTAATCACTCATTCAGAATAATAATTTAAATTTTTAAATGATTCAAAATATTATTTGGTCATTAAATATGATTAAATATGTTTTAAATTCTAAACAATGGCTAGTAACATTAGGCCCTTCCTTTACCATACAAACAATAAGTACTGTTTAGGTATAGGGTATCTATTCTCTGCACTTAAGTAACGGGATTTGAAACGGAATTTTTAACGGATTTGAAAGGAAGTCAACGCAATTAGAAACAACGCCAAAGTTTTAAATTTCATCGTTTATTATTATCGTATATTATTTGTGTCGGAATTGTCCTATGCTGGATCCAGACAATTCCGACCCCTGAAAATTTAATTCGAACTCTGAATGGGTCGGAATTATCCGGGTCGCAATTGTCCGGGTCGCAATTGTCCGGGTTGGAATTGTCCGTACACCAATTTTACAATATTAATAACCATTTAGTAATGTTGGCTGATGGATTAAAAAAGTAGGCCCTACATCTATATTATTTTAAAGTAAATAGTTATATACATAATTTTTGGTTTCTAAAATATTTTAAATGAAATATGACACAATTTAATTTTGACAAATACTCTACAGTACTGTATGTTTTTAATGCCATATATTGTAACTTTCAATTAACATTAATAATGAAATTGTAAGACGGAATCCCGCGAATTTTTATTGCGTCCAGTTCCCCCCCCCCCCCCCCCCCCCCCTTTTATGCAAATAAACTGTTGTACTAGTGGAAATCTTACTTACTTTACAACAAGATCCGCTGTGTGTGGTTTGTGGATGGGATTGTGCTACAGATTCTGATCCGCCTGGTCGAGGTTGATAGTGGGAGATTGTTTCCGTTTGACGATGAACTGAATTCTGGAGAACGTGGTATGTTGTTTCCGGTTCACATTCTGTCACAGTTGGACAACTGGCTACTAAATATCTCGGCTCTACACCTACATTGCTAAGGGGAGGAAATATCATTGATGGCCGGGGAAGAGGGCGAGGTTGCTCTTGTTGGGGCGTGGATGCAACGGGGGGTAAGTCATCTTCATCGTCATCGGTTTCCTGAAACCTCTTGGGTTTTCCTGGTGGTATGCGGGGACCAATAGTCCCAGCATCTGACTCCGAATCGATGTCACTGATGTTGGTAATAACTGAAGCCCGCCTTTCAATCAGTCGAGCTTTCGACAAATCATCTAGTAATACAATTTAGTGTCTTTTACAATTTACATAGTATTTTTCATTGTAAACTTTAATAAAATAATAATTAACCTACCGTGCTACTATTTCAATTATTATAATTTTTAGAATTTACATTATTAGACGCAATTATGAGAATGGGAAAAAAAATAAAAAGAATAAGTCTACTAAATTAATAAGACTACTGTATTATTTATACAGTATTTACCATTTGGTCTAATGTAAGTATGAATTACAACCACATTAAATACAATAATTTTTAATCTACTAATGTAATATCGGTCGGTACGTATGGTTATATCTAAGTAATATATTATTACTGCTACTATATGTATTGTTACCTGTATGACTATGGGGGACAATTCGACAATCAAAAAGATCCCATGTACATGGCGAATCTTTTGTCATAGGTGTAAGTTTCCGTTTTAATGCCGCATTTATAAATCTCGTTGATGAAGGGTAATAAACCCTTACGGTTTGGCCGGGAACAACCCAAGAAGTAAGAACTACTGCAGTGGTTTCCTCGTTGTCGGGATCGTCGTGGCCAAATACAGCAACGCAATAAGGCATATTAATTTTATTACAGTATTATGAATAATTACAGTTTATTAATAATTATTGTATTATACCTAAAAATACGAGCAAAGGGCAATTATAATGAATCCACGTTTTTCGTTTAATGTGCAAAGTGACAATGGAACAGCAATGCATTTCCCCTTTACATCAGATATATTAATTTCTCGTGTATTAGGGTCTAATGAATGTACAATCCAACAACCAATAGCACTGGAATTAAGAGGTTTTAAAAATAAATCTTTCTGTATTAAGAACACTCTCAAAATTAATCTGTTGCCATCAATTACTTCAATAATTGCAATTTCTCCGGTGGAGAGCCAAACAATAGAATCTGCAGCCTTTTTCGGTTTTGTACGAAGTGATGAGAGCAATGTTCTATGAGATTTACATTGTCTATGAAGAATCTTTCCTCCCATTTCAAAAATTCGCCGCTCAGCGCCAGAAGTGAAGCAATAGCGTAAGGCAGTAAGGAACAATGTGGTGAGTGAAGCGGGTTAACTATATTGATCAATTACACGAGTAAGCATAGATATATATATAACGCAAACACAGTCAGAAGAAGTAACAACAACAGATCGGTCATCGGTACGCAACACGTTCTGCTGTACCGGTACTACACAGACAGACCTATACTTCTATCTGGTAGTTGGCAGTGCCGTCAGTACCAGGGATGGCAGATAGACGGGCAGGGCCTAAACCGGCTGGCGCAATTTCTTTTGTCTTTTTACCTCTGGGTATTTCTCCTGTTCGGTATACAACACAAACTAACGGTTTGTAACGAATATTACGTAATTAGGAAAGGACTCGTACTTAACAAACGAAAACAAATTCAAAAATACAAACGAAGCAATTAAACTAGCGTAAATAATATGTAAGCGCATAACTAAGATAGATAGATAGGGAGATATGAGACTGCTAACAAAAACTTTAGTAACAAAAAAAAACAGTTGGCTTTCCTAAGGATCGAACTCGAGACCGACAGGTTGCGGTTCGGGCGCTCTGCCACCTGAGCTACAGGGGTTATTAAGGTCAACTAAATCAGTAGTAAATTTTACATGGTAAAATATCACTCAAAAATGATTGCGCCAAAAATATAAATTTGAATTTATGACAACACATAAAGCATGACCAAAACTATGGTGGGGTACAACGAAACAACCTAATGGTAGGGCGAAAGCTAGTTTAGAATTGGGAGTCCATTATAAGTCGGGTAGGACGTATGTAAGTAGAACAAATTCAGAACTGTGAATGGAACTGGAGACAGGCTGCGTTGGGGCGAGTCATGTGACAAGGTGCAACTGTCCGGGAACGTGGGAGGTGCGTCAGGGAAACCCGTAGTATTGCGGAGGGCGGCGTTCTCTACGAGGACGGGTGTTGGGTGGGTCAGATGAAGAAACACTGTGCAATGGCTGCTCAGGGACGTCGTCTAACTGTGGGGTGGACTCTAGGGCTGGTTGGAACGCGACGGGGGGTGCCACGCCGGGTGTAGCATGAGCGTGGAGTGTGGAACACTCATCAGTCTCGGAATCAGAATCCTCAGTGTATGACGTGGATGGCGGTTGGAGACGAGGTACAAGGAAACAATCGGCCTGGCGGACGCGGTATGCGTGAGCGCGGAGCTGGCTGCCCGCGAACTTACGAACGGAACACCACGTGTCATCGATAGCGCTGACGATATATCGTGGACGAGCGCCGGCACGGGGGGAATCGGCATATAAATGGACGAGGTCGCCCACCTTGAGGGAGGTAAATCCTGGGAGTACCATAGGGTGGGGGGTCTTAGAGCGGGCGCTGGAGGTGTGGTTGGCTAGGCGTCGCTCATGTTGGGAGGCTATGAGCTCGGTATCGACGAGAGGAATCTGTTCGCCCGTGTATTGGTCCCGCTGGAATAAAATCTCGCGGGCGGATAGGCCAGGGGAGCGTAGACGAGAGTTAAGGTTTGCAACAGCGATTGCGAGAGATGTGGATGAGAATGGGCCGCCAGTGGGACGGAGTCGGAGGAGTTCGGTGAGTAGTTCGCCGATAGCGTGTTCGGCGACTGGGTTTTTGTTTACATTCTTGCGGGATCCGATCTCAAGGAGGAGGTGGTGGGATAGGAGGATTGGGTCGTTGGCGAGGGCTTGGAACCCTGGGGCTGGGTCGGTGCGGATGATAGCCGGGGGGCCACTAAGGGGGCACATGCCAAAGGCAAGGGTGATTAAGGCATCACGTAGGGTATCGCTCTGTTCATCCGGAAGTATAACGGCATTTGAGTACGACGATACCGTTTCCCGTAACAGGAGGATACGTTGGGAATGGCGGCGCAGGACGTCGGCAGCGAATGATAGGCCGACGATGGGGGGCGGATCAATGGATGACTGGGGTACGGTACGCTTGGGGGCAGTTGAGAGGGCGACGCACTGGTGACATTGCACGGTAATCTCATTGAGAGCGCGGTCGAGGTCCAGGGCGTAGAAATATCGGGAAAAGGTGGTACGCAGCTGGGAACGCGAAGGGTGTTGGAGTTCGATGTGTAGTGAGGTTAGTAAGCCAATAAGAGCAGAGCGGGGAACGACGATGACGTCATAGGGTGACGTGAAGGGACGCTGTCGATGGACTACGACAAGGCCAGAGGATAACAGAGAACATACGCCCAGGTAACGTTTGATATCATGGCTATGTGTATCGCGTCTGGAGGGACGGGTGCCGGATGCGAGGTTTTCGGCGACACGGATTAGGTCGGGGCACTCGCGTTGTGTGGCGAGCCACGCAGGACGACTGGCGTAAAGGGGACGGGGATTCGGGCTATCGGAAGTGATAAAGCAATTCGGGAGGGGGGTAGTGACAGTGTTAACGAGGGACATTGGGGAATGGTTGTCGTGTGGTAAGGAGGAGGGGGTGGTTGACTTTGCAACGAGACGGACAATAGGCGACTCTATAGCGGAGGCGACGAACGCGCACACCTGGCATGACTGTAGAGAGCACGGCCGAACGTTGCGGCTTTGGAAGTCTGCCGGGAGGTTGGTAGAACCCTTGATGTGGGATACTGTGACACGGGCCTGGCTGGCGCTGGCGAGAAACGTCGATAGACGTGGGCTATTCGAATATGCGCCGCGGGACAACTTTTTGAATGCCTCGACACAGGGTTTACTGTCCGTGAGAACGTGTGGTTGGCGTGAAGAGGCGATAAGATATGGGAGGAAATGTTGAACGGAGGCCGCTATAGCGAGTGCCTCCAACTCGCAAGGAAGCCATGTATGTTGGTGGGCCTTGAGCTTGCAGGAATAAAACCCGGCGATGAGTAATTCTTTGGAACGTTTCGCGTAGAGGACTGCACCTAGACCATCGACGGACGAGGCGGCGTCGGTGACAAGGAAGAGTTCGTCAGTAGGACGCGGGATCGTTACTGACCTGCAGGATTGTAGGGCGGCTTGGGATCGTCGAAATGTAGACTCGAGATCGGGGGTCCAAGCGACAGGGTCGCCGGCCTTGGGGGTAAGGAGGGCCTCGAGCGGAGAGATAAGGGCAGAACACCGGGGGAGTACGCGGGAGAGAACCTTGTAGGAACCGAGGAACGACCGTAGGTCGCGGACGGTGGATGGTGTAGGACAGTGGGATAAGGCGGCTGTGATATGTGGGGAAGCAGATAAGGAACCGCTAGACCATACCCAACCAAGGATGGTGGTAGTTTGGGGGCAAATGATGGTTTTCTTTGGGGACAAACGCAACCCGGCAAGGTGTAGGGCGCGGAGGAGGGCGGCGAAATTGAGGAGGAGTTCGGGGATGGTATCGCCACCGCAGTAGATATCATCGGCGAGTTTGACGACGGATCCCTGGACGAGGAGATCGCCGAGGACGCGAGACATCAACTCCTCGAGAGCCGTTTCGCTGCCGGGCATGCCCATGGCACAGCGGCGGTAGACACGGACACCACGAAATGGTGTGGATACGCCGCAGAAACGCATGGAGTTGCGATGGAGTGGGATTTGGTAAAAGGCGCTCGTGAGGTCTGCCTTAACGAGGAACTTGAACCGACCCAGGGCTCGAATGGTGGATTCAACATCTGGGAGGAGTGCGGGTTGGGGCTTACAATACTGGGCAATCTCTGTGAACGCCGTAACGAGCCGAGTTCCTCCATTGGGTTTAGCGACAAGGAAGCTTGGGTTCAAGTACTCTATGGTGACACCGGCTAGTTCTGGGCGAATGAAGACGCCAAGCCGCTCGAGAGAGTCAAACTTCTCCTGCAGTTCAACGAGTCGGTCACGGGAGTATTGCGGTACACGACCCTTACGTTGAGGTGGCAACGTAGGGGTCACATTGACGACAGCTTCGAATGGGCCGGCAGACCCATTGTATCCGGGATACGTGGGATCGAAGACGTCAGAAAACTCCTCGAGTAGATCGTGGAAGGCAGCACGCTCACGGTAAGAGAGGATGCCCTGTGGGTCGATCTGGACTGCCTTTATAGGTGGAGGGTCATGGGAGACAACGGAAGCAGAGCGGATTTCGGGACAGGGTAAGGACTGTTCAAGTTGTTTCATGGGGGTAGCTGCAGTGGGTAGGGCGGAGCAGACATGGGAGTTCCGTTGAATGAAGATGGGGTAGGGAGCAGAGTTTGGAATGGTAATGGAACCGGCTGCGGGTTGGAGCTGCATGGGGGGGAACCAAGGCTTGGGGGGAGTTACGTGCGACCGTTGGTTAATCACATGGGGTGTCACAAGGAGAGAGTCGGAATCCGAGAGATGGGCTGGAAGCTGTAATGTGAGGGCGTCGCCGGGGAGAAGAATGGACGATCGTATGGGGGCGCGCAGAATCTGGGTCGTCGTCCGACGGATAGTGGGTCGGGGATGACCTGCCGGGGGGTACCGGATGGAACTGCCATCCGCGAAGGTAATCAGCGACTGGGCCGGACGGATACCAATATCATTGGTGGATAGGAACGGAACGCCAGCGAGTAGGGGAACGTTGAGGCTGTCGACAACGAGTCCACGGAAGCTAAACTGAAGGTCGTTATGGGTGAGGGAGAAGGAACTCTCCCCAACTACACCTGAAACAGGGGAACCGTCGGCCCCGATCGGGATCTGGCGGGACCCACGCGAGATCGGAACGCCGAGTCGGAGTGCAGCGTCGTGTGAAATGAGGTCGGATTCGGCGCCGCAATCGAGGAGAACCTGGATGGGTTTACCTTTATAACGCGCTGTAAAGGTGGGACTCGGGCGTACAGCGACGATATTAACCGTTGGATCGGGAGGTGGACTGGCGACGGAGTCGTTATCGTTATCCGGTTGTTCATAGAAAGCGTCGTTGTCGTTGTCGCCATCGACGTAGACGAGATGGGCACGTGAGATAAAGCGCTTGTCAGCAGGGGGAAGGAATGGGCATGCACTGAGAAAGTGGTTGGTGGGAGTGCGTTTAGTCTGGGAGCAGAGGGGACACCGGCGAACGGAACGGGAAAGTCCGCGGCCAGTGGGACTCGGACCGAGACCTGAGGATGTAGGTGGGGTCCGACGCGTCTGGGCACGGAAGGTACGCACTTCCGCGGCAGTGTGGAGCTCGTCGAGAAGAGACGACAGAGCCTGGGAGATCTCGGGTTTGATACTGGCCAGCGTACGGGACCGGAGCTCCGTGCCATACCGTTGTTGAACCAATCGAGGGAGATCCGGGTGGATAAGGCGGAGCCATATGAGTACAACGAAGTTCTCGAGAGAGGGGGACAGCTCCTCGTCGTCATCGGGGAGAATTCCGTGGTGGGAAATTCCACCGTCCCGTCGGAGTAAATTATCGTCCACGAAAGCTGATAAACGCTGGAAGAGGTCTTCGGGGCGCTCCTCGTGAAGGAGGGAGATATCGGAGAAGGAGAGGAAATGAGCTCCAGTCGCTTGGAAGCCGTAATGGAGGCGTATGGCCTGCCATATGGAGGGCAAGGACGTGGAGTCTCGAATGATCGAGTTACGTGCGATAACGGGGGCGTAATTGGCGATCTGACCGAGCATAAGATCTAGAGCCGTGGTCTTTTGAAGGGCAGTACGGCGGTCGGCTGGGACCACAGTGTCCGGGTCGTCGGCAAAACCGCGGAAGGGTATAGCGCGGGTGTGGCGCAACCAGGTTGTGCCCGGGACCGTAAACTGCGCAAATTGAGGTTGGAGCGCAAGCGAATAAGTTATGTTGTGGCGCCAAACCTCAAAGGAGTTGATCGTCTCAGATTTATTGAGCGGAGCCAGCTTGGGGGGCTTCAGTGAGCCGTTAAACGCCATGATAACGGTAAGTAGGTAGCGTAAGTCTGTGACGTAAGGAGGGCTGAGTGGATGGATCTGTTGTTGTAGTAGATGGCGAGGAGTGGGAAACGAAGCACACGGTGACACCACGCCAGAAGTGAAGCAATAGCGTAAGGCAGTAAGGAACAATGTGGTGAGTGAAGCGGGTTAACTATATTGATCAATTACACGAGTAAGCATAGATATATATATAACGCAAACACAGTCAGAAGAAGTAACAACAACAGATCGGTCATCGGTACGCAACACGTTCTGCTGTACCGGTACTACACAGACAGACCTATACTTCTATCTGGTAGTTGGCAGTGCCGTCAGTACCAGGGATGGCAGATAGACGGGCAGGGCCTAAACCGGCTGGC
>JAUCBJ010000808.1:0-10585 GCA_032718475.1 Nemertoderma westbladi | reverse complement strand
AAATGCAGAGAAATAGATAACGATTCAACCAGTATGTAGGATTGCTATAAGGTGCAGAAAGAGTCCCGACTCAAACAGACTACAGCGGCCAAGAATGCAGTTAAGGCTGCATCTAGGTCCCTGAACAGGCAGTACTCTTGTTAATCTAGAGGAGCTAATAAACCACGGTTGATGCCATCAATGATGCTGATGACAGCGGGCAATCATCCCAGGCATGGAAATCGATCAACTTGCTTACTGGGCGGAAAAGCCAACCAACCACCAAGGTTAAGGCTGAATCACCAGTCGATCGCCTCAATGGTTGGAAGGCCCACTTTGAAAAGCTCCTCAATAATGGCAGGGTATTGCCTGATAACTTTATAGAAGTAAAAGTGTCTGAGTCTGTACTCCCAGATATTTCCATGGCAATATCTCCTTTGCAGAAGTGAAGGCTGCTGCAAAGAGCATTAAGACCAATCGTACCAGTGGAGTAGATGGTGTTCCCCCTGAGGTCTTTAAAATACCTGACAGCCTGAGTGTTTAAAGTGTCTAACACTCTATGGTTCTCTTCGGGGAATTTCATTTATCTCGATTGCTGCAAAGCTATACAATAGAATTCTATTAAATCGCATCAGGGATCCCATTGAGAGACTGCTCCGTGGAAATCAGAATGGCTTCCGTAAAGGTCGTGGGACCATGGAGCCCATTTTGGCACACACTTGCACCATTCTTGTTCATAATAGTGGTTGGCTATGTTTGACGCATGTCCTTAGATCATCATAATGATGATGGGGTGATGATAACTCCACCTACTGGCTCCAGAAGTCGAGGAAATCCTGCCAAGTACCTAACTGACGCCTAACTTTGCTGATAACTTAGGAGTACTCTCAGAATCACTAGAGGGAGCCCAACGGCTCCTCAGCTCATTAGAACAGGCTGCTTCTAGTGTTGGTCTTTTTATTAACTACAGAAAGACCAAACTTTTGACAGTTAACTTTGAAAGTCCTCAACAAGTCCCTGACCGGATGAGCATTAGCTCAAAGGATGGTATGCTTGAGCATGTGGACGACTTCTGTTACCTGGGATCATGGATCCGGAAATCAGATGAGGACCTTCGAATACGTAAGGGAAAGACATGGGCAGACTTGAATAGGCTTTCCAGGATTTGGAAGTCACCGAGAATTAATCGAAAACTTAAGGTCTGATTATTTAGAGCAGCAGTAGTTCCAGTACTCCTCTATGGGAGTACATGCTGGGTTCTAACTGCTGAGGACACCAAATCTCTGGATGGCACATTCACAAGAATACTACGCCGGGTTAATTGTGTCAAGTACACATTGGTTCCCCCAAGCTTGACACTAGAACAAAATCGCCTCTGCTTTGCAGGACATTGCTTTCGCCGAGAGGACCAGCCAGTCAGCCAGTGCATAATCTTGTACTTTGACAGCCTCATGGCTGCATGGAGTGAATAAGCATGGTGGTCAGCCTATGACTTTCTTGAGACGCATATTAAAGGACACTGGCCTTGAACATGCGGATGATCTAGCAAATGTCATGGGTGATAGGGAGTTGTGGCGGCACAATTTTGTCGACAAGCCAGCACAGCATTCTTAAAAATACAGCTGCAATGCAGCATGCTGATCCTTTTATTATTATTATTATTATTAGCACCTCTATACATAATTAAATAATTTTAATAAGAAACCAGTATATAGAGGGAGAACATCACCCAGGTACAAAGTACACTAATGGGTGAAATAAAATATTACAATATAAATTCCACTCCTTTAAGTGAAATCAAATTATACGTAATGTACTATACGGAAAAAAATACATACTGATACAATTGGTGCATTAAAATTAATATATATATATATATAAATAATAAAAAATTATGTTTTATATTAGTCTAAAAATCTGTTAAAATGACTGTATGGAAGTAGATCCGAGTAGTGTGGAACAATTCAACCAGTGTGGAGACACTGCGTTGTACCGGTACTAGACTAAACATTGAATGATACCGACTGAACTCTGAAACTGCAAGCTTGACGATGAGTATGGTGTGGCATTCAAGGTGATAAATGCTCCGTTAGATGGAAACCACATCGAGTCTAAACGACAAAACGAAGTTCAAAGTTTGGACTTCGATGTCTTCATTCGAAGTTTATTGGACATCCGCCTTCCAATCCTGGTTTATTTGGACTCGGCAACTTTGTTCTCGGGTTTACTTTTACCCCATGTGCCATCTGCCATGTTTATGTTCAACCGAGAATTTGTCATCATGAAGCCTTCAGTTTAGTCGGAATCATTCATCTGTTCATATGAGTAGTCTACACTAGCTGTCTAGTACAGTACAGTCTGACAGTGTACAGTACTGCAGTAAGAACGGTACCGGTACAACACAGTGGATTCTACTGAATTACCGTACCTGATTACTGGCTAAATTGTTATCAATTCTGTAATTTAAAACTCCAGCTCGGATTTGCATGGCAACTAGGGCTCGATTGGAGTTCCGGCTCCGGCTGGAGTTTCTTACATCCGGCTCCGAACCGGAGCCAGTTAGAAAAATCACCAGAGCCGGAGTTTTTTTTAATTTTTTAAAATTTTTTAATAATGTATATTTTATATTAATGTACATAATACTGTAATATATAGGCTGATAGGCTAGTATAGGCATATGGCAGGGGCAGCAGTATATTCCAGTGTATAGTACTCCAATAGCCTTCTCCAGCTGTCCAGTACCGGTCTGCCGGTAGTACTGCGGTACTATCTGACTATATACTACTTTGATACTACTATTATTAGTATTACAGTATTACTATACTATACTACAGTAGACTGGTAGAGCAGTGTAATACTGAATAACTTAGATTTACTGGCAGGCTGGTACTGGTAGTACTACAGTAGTACCGGCTGACCGGTACTACTTCCTGACTTCTGTACTCACTGACTTAATCTAATTCCGGAACTGCTGTACTGGTAGCGGTAGGCCTACCTGACAGCTTGAATACACAGTCTGACAATCCCGCACCTCAAGCTACTGTACTACTATCTGACTATACAGCTATATCCTATATGTGATATGTGATATGTACTATAATTCTGGAAGGGGAATGGACTGAGAATTATGATAGGAGTTCTGTCCGCGACCAGCTGACCAGGCAGCCAGGATATAAGTAGCAACGATGGCGACCCGGTGCCCGGATATGAGTACCGACGACGGCGACCCGGATATGAGTACTAACAGACTAATGACGGCGACCCGGCCCAGATATAGGGAAAATACACATAGGGAAAGAAACTCCGGCTCCGGTCAAACTCCGGCAATTTTTTTTCCACTCCAGCTCCGGCAAAATAAAAACGCCGACAGTCAGTGAGAAGTCAAAAATTGGACTTCAGTTCAGTCCAAAATTGGACTTCTGTGAGTCCAATATTGGACTTCAAATCAGCCAATTGTTCCAGGGCCTTGGGTAATTGGATCGGGCGGGATTTTCTTTTTTTAATCGAAAATATATCAAAAAATAAGAGTTTTGAATAGGGCTCGATCGGAGCTCCGGCCTCCGGCTCCGGCCATTTTGGCACCTCCGGCTCCTGCTCCGGCTCCGGTAAAAATATTGCCGGAGTTAATTTTTTAATAAAGTATTATATTTCGTGCATATTCTAATCTGAACAATTATTTACACTATAAGTAGTACCGGTACTGTAGTACAGCTTCAATATCAAGCATAATAACTGCACTACAGTATTTACTTAAAGTCAATGACTGACTGACTGTACTGCAGTACTGGTACTGGCCAGCTGGCTAACTAGCAGACCATTACAGATAGGCCCTACTGTAAGACTGTAAAAAATTGTAAATGCTATGATTGTACATTGTTCACTGTACCACTGCAGCCATTTACTGCTGTCATGCCAGCATACTGCATACTGTACTGAAGTCACGCAGTACTGGTACACGTACGGCAGTACAGCAGTACGGTAGGCTACCTACAGCAGTACAGTACACACCTCTACCAGTCTACCACAGTTAGTGAGTTAGGTACCGTACTGTAGGTAATTTTTAGCCGTCAGCGTCAGGCCGTCTGTCCGTGATAAATTAATTACCGGTACTTAAATTTTAAATTGAAAATTCGTAAATCTATAAATTATGAAATTAATTAGACCTACAGTATGATTGATTATGAGTGATTGACGAACGATAACCATACTTTATTTTTTTTTTAATAAATAATTAAATTTTTTAAAAACTCCGGCTCCTGCTCCGGCTCCGGCCAAATTGTCCAACTCCGGCTCCGGCTCCGGCCAAATCCCAACTCCGATCGAGCCCTAGTTTTGAACAGGGGGACCTGAAATTCACCAGGGGGAACTTTTTTTATAAGGCTTTGAATTTTTACAAAAGTCCAATATTGGACTTTAAGTCTAATTTTGGACGTGACATTGAGAATCAAACTTAAAGGTACATGAAGCATGACAGATGAGAGACAGCCAGACAGCTATTAAGTTATGGAAAGTTACCTTTGCAGCTCTGTAGGCCTATGTATCTTCAGTGTACTGTACTTAGAATATAGGCTAAATGGTACATTCTAGCATTCTTCTAGGTACTTTGTACTTTAGTTTTAGCATATTGTTTACATTCATGTTATGTCTAACCTTACAGCCTTATGTACCCAGGATTTTAGAGCAATAGAGTCTATAGGACTAGATTATATTATGCTCCAACAAATATTTAATTACAAAATATATTTGGTGGAAACTGGTAGCAATGCCAGGTTTGCCAACTGCAGCTGCTGCTAAGGCAGTAAGGCTAACTACAGTACAAGCTACGATTTCGTCTAAGCCTATGGGAGCCCTATCAGAAAGAAATACTACAAGTTGATGCCACCATCTCTTCTAATTTTTCCATACAACAGGAAGGGTATTTTAAAACAGCTGGATAATGAAAGGGGATTAGTAACTGATTAACGTGTTGGGGTCTCCACATAATAAGTACAGAAGTAAGAAGTAACACACGTCATAGGCTAATTATAAACCAATTGAAGGAAAGGAACAGGTTACAGAGGCAGGCTTTTCTAACTAAAACAATAAACGGCCACTTTTGACTTTACCAATTGAAGGAGCCCTATCACCTCACCACACTACTACTACAATCGGCATGCTGCATTGCAGCTGCATTATATATATAGACCCTATTAAGAATGCTGTGCCGGCTTGTTGACAAAAGTGCGCTTCCACAACTCCCTTACACTCTTACAGCCTTATCACCCATGACATTTGCTAGATCATCCGCATTTTCAAGGCCAGTATCCTTTAAGACAGTAAGAAAGATGCGTCTCAAGAAAGCCATGGGCTGTCCACCATGCTTATTCACTCCATGAGGTGCACTGGCTGGTCCTCACGGCTTAAGTGATGTCCTGCAAAGCGGAGGCGGCTTTGTTCGAGTGTCAAGCTTGGGGGAACCAATGACTGAATGAGACACCTCCAACTCCAATGTTATATAGTACTTATAATAATTAATTTGATCATTAAAATATTGTTGCATTGTAATTATGTAATATATATGTACTGATACGGGATGCAGTTTTGATTTAAATACCGATATACAGTATGGCAGCATGGGTACACTTGGAGTTGTACTAAAGTCCAATATTGGACTTTGGAGTCCAAAATTGGACTTGAAGTCTAAAATTGGACTTGAGTCCAAAATTGGACTTCGACTCCAGTTCAAGTCCAAAATTGGACTTCTGCGAGTCCAATATTGGACTTCAAATCAGCCAATTGTTCCAGGGCCTTGGGTAATTGGATCGGGCGGGATTTTTTTTATTTAATCGAAAATATATCAAAAAATAAGAGTTTTGAACAGGGGCACCTGAAATTCATCAGGGGGAACTTTTTTTATAAGGCTTTGAATTTTTATAAAAGTCCAATATTGGACTTTAAGTCCAATTTTGGACGCGACATTGAGAATCAAACTTAAATGTACATGAAGCATAACAGATGAGAGACAGCCATACAGTTATTAAGTTATGGAAAGTTATCTTTGCAGCTCTGTATGTATCTTCAGTGTACTGTACTTAGAATATAATGGTACATTCTAGCATTCTAGGTACTTTGTACTTTACTTTTAACATATTGTTTAGTTTACATTCATGTTATGTCTAACTAGGGCTCGATCGGAGCTCCGGCCTCCGGCTCCGGCCATTTTGGCACCTCCGGCTCCTGCTCCGGCTCCGGTAAAAATATTGCCGGAGTTAATTTTTTAATAAAGTATTATATTTCGTGCATGAACAATTATTTACACTATAAGTACTGTAGTACCAGAGTACAGCTTCAATATCAAGCATAATACTGCAATATTTACTTAAAGTCAATGACTGAGACTGACTGACTGTACTGGAGTACTGGTACTGGCCAGCTGGCTGACTACAGGACTAGCAGAATAGCAGACTGTTACAGATAGAAGATAGGTAAAAAATTGTAAATGCTATGATTGTACACCTGTACCCAGTACACTGTACCCAGGTACCACTGCAGCCATTTACTGCTGTCATGCCAGCATACTGTACTGCAGTACTGGTACACACACGTACGGTACCTAGGCTACCTACAGTACACACCTCTACAGCTCTACCACAGTTAGTGAGTTAGGTACTGTTGGTAATTTTTAGCCGTCAACGCACAGCGTCAGGTGTCAGGCTGTCTGTCCGTGATAAATTAATTACTTAAATTTTAAATTGAAAATTCGTAAATCTATAAATTATGAAATTAATTAGACCTAGACCTACAGTATGATATTGATTATGAGCGATTGGCGAACGATAACCATATGCCATAGGCCTACTTTATTTATTTTTTAATAAATAATTAAACTTTTAAATTTTTGAAAAACTCCGGCTCCTGCTCCGGCTCCGGCCAAATTGTCCAACTCCGGCTCCTGCTCCGGCCAAATCCCAACTCCGATCGAGCCCTATGTCTAACCTTACAGCCTTATGTACCCAGGACTTTAGAGTCTTTAGGACTAGATTAGATTATGCTCCAAGAAATATTTAATTACAAATTATATTTGGTGGAAACTGGTAGCCATGCCAGGTTTGCCAACTGCAGCTGCTGCTAAGGCTAACTACAGTACACAGTACACGCTACGATTTCGTCTAAGCCTATGGGAGCCCTATCATAAAGAAATACTACAAAGTTGGGTGACAGTCCGAACGTAATCAGGATCGAACGTAACATAGTTTTTACGAATCGAACGTAACCTAAATTATGTTACATTGGATCCTATAACTATGTTACATTCGATCTACAAATTACTAAGACCGAATGTAATATACATTTATTTCAGTTGTGTTTTGATTTCAGGAGTTAACCAATGAAATGCTTCGTTTACTTACATGAAGAAACAGTTTGGTGTTGGTGAGAACAAAACAAAGACCCAAGACCCAATTAAGTAACCTGCATATAATCTTGTAAACATGTGTTAACTTTCGTTTATTGTTTTGGTTCCCCCAACACGCCTCTGTAACCTGCTCCTTTCAGCCTTTAAATAAAAGTAACCTGCATAATCTTGTAACATGTGTTAACTTTCGTTTATGGTTTTGGTTCCCCCAACACGCCTCTGTAACCTGCTCCTTTAAATCTGTAAATGGCAATGTTACATTCGGGCTTAGTAATTTGTAGATCGAATGTAACATAGTTATAGGATCCAATGTAACATAATTGCGGTTACGTTCGATACGTAATAACTATGTTACATTTGATCCTGATTACGTTCGGTCATGTATCCTACAAAGTTGATGCTACCACTATCTCTTCTAATTTTTCCATACAACAGGAAGGGTATTTTAAAACGGCTGGATAATGAAAGGGGATTAACTGATTAACGTGTTGGGGTCTCCACATAATAAGGAACAGGTTACAGTTTACAGGTTACATTTTTTCTAACTAAAACAATAAACGGACACTTTTGACTTTACCAATTGAAGGAGCCCTATCACCACATACTACTAACTACAATCCAGCAATCGGCATGCTGCATTGCAGCTGCATTATATATATAGGCCCTATTAAGAATGCTGTGCGGGCTTGTTGACAAAAGCTGAAAAGTGCGCCTCCACAACTCCCTTACACTCTTACAGCTTTAATCACCCATGACATTTGCTAGATCATCCGCATCTTCAAGGCCAGTGTCCTTTGAGACAGTAAGAAAGATGCGTCTCAAGAAAGTCATGGGCTGTCCACCATGCTTATTCACTCCATGAGGTGCACTGGCTGGTCTCTAATGAGACACCTCCAACTCCAATGTTATAAAGTGTCTGGTTGGAGATGTGTGCATTGTACTTGACACAGTGAACCTAATCAAAACAATTAGTCAATAAACATTAACTCAATAACATACAGACATAATAGGTTACAGTTTACAGTAGTCTTATTTTTGCCATATACGAAAATACCACAGGTATGGGCCCTATGTGCTAGGTATGTGTATGAATGAACTATACAGCTATAACTCAACTACCGCTACCGCCACCGCGGTATACACCGCTAAGGCAGTAAGGCTACTACCGCAAAGCCATACCACTACCTGACTACCGCAAAAAGTAACTACTGACAACTGATGTCTGACTGTACGTGTGTGATCCCTGCTTATAATACTTATAATAATTAATTTGATCATTAAAATAATGTTGCATTGTAATTATGTAATATATATGTATTGATACGGGATGCAGTTTTGATTGAAATACCGATATACAATATGGCAACATGGGTACACTTGGAGTTGTACTAAAGTCAAAGTCCAATATTGGACTTTGGAGTCCAAAATTGGACTTGAAGTCTAAAATTGGACTTGAAGTCCAATTTTTGACTTCTCACCGACTGTCAGTAGTTTTCTGCCTCATTCTAGATAAATCTACATGCTACATATGTGTTTCTAGCATATGTTTCCGACCTTATTATAACAAGGCGTTTCTAGGCTAGTAAAATGCTGGAAAGGAAACAGCTAGAATCTAGCTGTTTCCTTTCCAGCATTTTCCAGGTTTTTCCGCTCTTTATTATTAGCCCTATATTACATACCGTACAGCCGTAAGCAAATGAGAATTTGGTGACGATATAGGCCTATTCTGTATTCTTTCTGGGGGACTACTGGTCTCTGGTCATAATGCTGTACTGCAGTAACTGACTGACAGAATAGGCCTAATGCTCTACCATTGCTTACCGGTACCGGTCGCCTTAACAATGCTTAGCATGGGGATAAAAAAAACTGTCTGCCTGTGCAACTATCGGCGGCAGTTTAACAGTTTCTGAGTTTGGACTTTATTCACGTTTTCATCTGTTCATGAAACGCAAAGTACAACCAGGTAACTATAAATGCACCCTACTTTCAGACTTTAGAATAATCAGAACTGCAGAAGGCGATGTTTTCTGTTTATACAGTATGCAGTAGGCCTACAGCAGTAATAGCTGTTGTCTGACAGCAGACAGGTCTGCAGGTTGTTGGTTGATGTACCATGCAGCCATGGCTGCATGGAGATCAGAGATTGCCATTACATCCTGATTGACGACCGTGCATCACATTACTGCAAGTTCTGAAGTTGACACATAAATTACATCTATACATTAATATATATGGGATGGGACTACACCTAGCAGCCTAGGGGAAGGGGAGGGCTCAACAGACTGACAGAAGCTGCGGCTTCGGTTCGGTTCGGGCCGAAGTTTGGCAATTTCGGTTTGGTTCGGCTTCTGCAATTGATACTGCAGAAGCCCGGAGCAAACTTTGCTAAATATTCCAAGTATTACATTGACTGATTGAGCTAAGACCAGAAGACAGTAAGACTAATCAATCTGTCCATCCACCATCGTTGTACTAATTAATTTTGGAGTGTAAACGTTAAGCAGACACTGGTGCAGAGCAGACAGTGGTGCAGACAGTGATGCAGACAGTGGTGCAGACACCTGGCTGCCTGGTGCAGACAGTGGTGCAAACACCTGGCTGCCTGGTGCAGACAGTGGTGCACGCACTGGTGCAGACAGTGGTGCAGACATTGGTGCAGACAGTGGTGCAGACAGTGGTGCAAACACTGGTGCAGACAGTGGTGCAGACACTGGTGCAGACAGTGGTGCAGACAGTGGTGTAAACACTGGTGCAGACAGTGCTGCAGACACTGGTGCAGATTGTGGTGCAGATAGTGGTGCAGGTAGTGGTGCAGGCAGTGGTGCAGACACTGGTGCAGACAGTGGTGCAGACAGTGGTGCAGACAGTGGCGCAGACAGTGGTGCAGACACTGGTGCAGATACAGTGGTGTAGAAACTGGTGCAGACAGTAGAGCAGACAGTGGTGCAGACACCTGGTGCAGACAGTGGTGCAGACACTGGTGCAGACAGTGGTGCAGACACTGGTGCAGACAGAGTGGTGCAGACACTGGTGCAGACAGTGGTGCAGACAGTGGTGCAGACAGTGGTGCAGAAACTGGTGCAGACAGTGGTGCAGACACTGGTGCAGACAGTGGTGCAGACAGTGGTGCAGACACTGGTGCAGACTGTGGCGCAGACAGTGGTACAGACACTGGCAGACTGGTGCAGTAACCCAGTAAAACACGATACGGAT
>JAUCBJ010000807.1:0-65702 GCA_032718475.1 Nemertoderma westbladi | reverse complement strand
TATCACGTTCTAACGCGATACTTTGTTGCACTTCTTGCAACTCTAACTTACTTTCCCTCACTGTTCCCTTTAAATGTTGGACAGTCCCTTCCAACTCTCGGACCTGTTGGGAGGAGAGTCTCCGATTCTCCTTCATCTCTCCGAGGAGAATATCCATCCCCCGCCGTCTCTCGTCTACCCAATCAACCGCCGAAACGGGATCCGCCAACGTCGTAGCGGGCAGACGAGGGACAACGGGCGACAAATTTGGAATATTTCGCTCGGGGTCCGGGACCTGAACTGTCTCCTGGGCAGTTATACGGGGCACAGGTAGCTTAGTGCTATGCAGAGGGAATTTATAGGTAGCTTCAGGGAGGACAGGTGTATCTATTACCGAAGGGGTGATTTCAAGAACAGGCCTACTTATTTCAGGCTCATCCACTATAGTAGGGAGTCTTTCTATTGTAATTATTTGGTCTGTGGGCTCTGTACTACCTAAGTTGGTGTTATTTAGCTGCCTTCTAACAGCTGGAGGCAAATCAGGCAATTTCTGACGGTGGAATGTTCTTTTACGTCTGCTTAGACGAGATCTATTTCCTTTGCCTTCAGTATCGGTGGTATCGCCTTCCTCCGATGATGTATATCCCTGTCTTTTGGGAGTAGATCGACTCATCATCTGCATATTACTAGCTGTTAACTGTTTATTGAAGTTGTCTTGCCTCTCTTGAAGATTTTCCAACTCTAGTTGGGTTGCCTCTTCAGATGCTCTCCGTTCTGCTTCCGCCACCGCTGCCGCTTTTACCTCTGCCGCTGCCGCTTTTGCCTCTGCCTTTGCTTCTGCTGCTGCTTTTGTTGCCTTTGCCTCTGCTTCTGCTGCTGCCGCTTTTGCCTCTGCCGCTGCTTCTGCCAAGGTCGCTTTTCTTTCCGCCTCTGCCACTGCTGCTATCTTTCTGTCTTCTATACGTTTTTTCTTTACTTGTTCTTCTTGTTCTCTAGCGATGCGGAGTTGTTCATCGAATTTAGCTTGGTTCGCCGCTAACCTATCCACATCAATCGCATCTAACACGAGTTTGGCTCCTTCGCTATTAGGGCTAAGTCCCTCTAGCCTTCTCCTCAACTCTTCATCTCCCAAAAAACGCTGATAGTCTGACAGATAGATGTCAATGGCATCCCTCTTATGCGGTTTCTCTGCTGTCACTTCACTCTCGGTTGTATCTAGTAGACTGTCTGACAGGTTCTGCTTTGCGTCAGACATGCTTATGTGTACAGTTGAATGTCTACTGCCGTATTACAGTCTGAGCAAGTCTAGTAACTCAGTATTAACTGCTAGCCTAGTAATTAATCACCGGTACTGCTACTCAGTGTAGCGTGATATATATAATATATTAGAATACCGGTATGCTTATAGTATATATAACTATTATTACAGACTAGGTTTATCACCGAATACCGGTATAATTTTAGCACAAATATATATAAATATATAATAGGCCTATCTGGAATACCGGTATACAGCTTACAGTCTGTAGGATATATAATTCTGAAATAGAATTAATTACACGTACCGGTATAATTTCAGCCTAGATTTATAGGAATAAAGATAATAGGCCTATCGTAAATACCGGTATATCAATTATTTTAAAATAACTGAATTTCTGAACTTTAGGGTTACTTGGTTACTTACTTACTTTATTACCGTTATTTGAGCAGTAGTCCAACTTATATTGAGACCTAATGTTTGTATTGTAGGCCTACGATTTATAAATCGTTAGATTTGATTTATAATATATATATACCCGTTTTAATGGGTTTTGTCAATGTTTGAAATAAATGTTATTATTTCTGGGGAGTAATCACTACACAAAGCGGTGCGCTTTCAGTGAAGTGTTACTTATGAGACACTAAAACAAATAATTCTAATTTACCTAAGTTACTTAATACTACAAATTACGTACAATTCGGGTGAGATTACAATCTCTAAATAAACACAAAATTTTACAAAAACGCAAAATACGAATTTTTAGGGTAATTTTACAAGAATTCTACAAACCAGCCTAACAAAGGGTTAGAAAACCGGTTATTACAGCGGACAGGGTACTACGGTATTTGAAATAATAAGTAGTAGTAAATACACTGCGTTGTCTAGATAGGAAAATGCCACCGCCTGACGACCTATAGCCGTATCGCTATAGGTTCTACGTTATGTATCACGGAGTGTTCCTACCTAGAAGTTAATAGAGCTAATCGAATGTGCCTATCAACCACTTTACAACACAAATATAATGTCTACAATAATTACTTCTCGGAAAGCACTGTACACTAAACCCTAAATTAGGTACGAGTACTTGCACAACAGTTAATCAGTAATTAAATATACTTGAACAGCTAAAAGAACCACGGCATCTGCTGGAGTGACCGATGCACAAAATCACCAGTCTTTACCTACGCCGAGCAGCCCGTGTAGTACCGAGGTTAATTTAACTATAGCGGTATGTATAACAAACACAATTACTGTAGGAACAAACTTGGGGACTTGAATGTTGCGAATAATCGCATAAACTCTGAATAATAAATATTACGCTACGCGTACAAACTACTCAAACAAAATACAGACCGAACACTGACAGACTACTATCAAGCCTAAACAAACTACGGTATATGCAGACTCCGAAATGATTAGGGAGTATGCGCTCTAACCCAGTAGTGCGACTTATTCTTTAGTTGGGGGTTTACCTTACAGTGTTCACTGCCCCTACTGCCTAATCGTACTTAATCGGACAGATGATCTACACACGCGGCAATCCGTTCAGACCTAATAACAGCCAGACAACTATCCAGCCTACAAATTATCTAAATAAAATTATACGCTACCCGTACAGACTTACACAAACAAAGTACAGACTAAACGATGGCAGACTACTCTCAAGCCTAAATAAACTACAGGACATGCAGACTCCGAAATGATTAGGGAGTATGCGCTCTAACCCAGTAGTGCGACTTATTCTTTAGTCTGGGGGATTACCTTACAGCGTTGCTGCCCCTACTTCCTAACCGTACTTAATCGGACAAGTGCTCTACACACACTGCAATTCGTTCGGACTTAACAGCAATCAGACAACAGCTCAGCCTACAAATTGTCTGTACAATCTGATCAGGCTTACACGCCTTCTGTTCAATACTGGCCTACAAATAAATAAAACTTGACAGAAATAGGCCAAGTAAAATCTCAATAAAAACCAGGCGTCCCCGATTAATTATTAAGACCTACCGGTATATACAATCAAATCGAATAATACTGCTGTAGGTACCGGTCCGGATGATCAGGCAGTCAGGCCTACTGGTTACCGGTCGACCGGTACTTTCGACTTTATTGCTTACTGCAATAAAGAAGCTATATCCTTTAATGTTCGCGCTTTCAGACCTTTGGCAGTTTAACCCACCAAATTAAGATGTCTTCTAGATATTAAATCAGTTTTTAGTCTATGACAAGTATTTGATTCACTACACTAGTCGAAACCAATCCGTGCGCGACCATTCACCCGCTGGAAATTCCCGGGAGATTGGGTTCGACGGTTTAATTTTATTGCTATGTAAGCCTAATGTATTATTCGACTGACAGTATTATATAATCTCTGACAATATTATTCACCTTCGGGAATATTAACAGTTCCTTTAGGACGTGGCGCTTTATCTATATAAACAGAGTTATGACTTAAACCACTCACAACGATATGGCTTAATTATAATTCACATATATGGCGCATTCTTTAGGAATGCTTCTTTAACAGACTCACTCATACACAATGCTGCACAATACTGCACACTAATCTGCCGATCTTCACTGATTTTAGTCACATATATAAGGAACACAGACTGGCTCATGTAGGGTCTATCAAATAACATTAGATTCACTTCAAACCACTTTAACATAAGTCACAATCGTTTATCTGTAACCCTTCTCTCTTACCTTCGGTATATCAAGAACATTGGGTTTCGGGGTTGTTTATCGTTATTCCAAATATAATTATTCATCAACCATATTATGAAGAACTGACGGTAAATAGCAGTATAACAATATAAAGGTATGCACAATGTTACACAGTATGCAGTGTATGCAGTACTGCAGTATGCAGACATCAGTCATCAGTATGCAGTGATTCCATGAGTCAGGTAGGTGCGTTAAAGGATATATGCCCTTTATAATTAAACCTACTAGTGTAAGACTAAAAACTAAAACACGGAGGTGCCAAAGCCGGTTCTTAGGCTCTGGACAAAAACAATAACACTGAACTACTGAGTTTCTGTATATACCTCCAACACAGAGATAACAAACGCTCTGATTGGTCAACCTGAACAACGAGAGAACAGAGAAACAAAGAAACGTCGACGTGGCAATATCAGCTGCTAGCCGTCGTCATGGTAGCGACACTGTTTTCAAGAGTATCGTGCTTTTACGTCACGGAATTACGGATTATGTCCTCTAAAGTACAAATACAGAAGAAATAGCTCTTATGTCCGCTAAAACACCAGTACAGCAAGGACACGGCCTTTTTATGCCTGGTAAACCAACTACAGAGTACTTTACGGGAAAAATAAGGAAAAATAACCGGACAATTCAGTAAAAGCTTTTACACACACACCACACTTTTCCCGCCCACCCTTATAATAAATAATGAGACAGGGGGGGGGGGGGGGGGTGGGGGGGGGGGGTAGGATTGGACGCAAATAAATCCATCTTTTCAATTAATATTTCGCATCAATGTTAAATGCTCAATTTATGGAAAGGAGCAGGTTACAGTGACACGTATTTTCTAACCAAAACAAAAAACGAAACTCGGCCATACTAAGACAGGTTACAGTTTTATTTTTGCGAGTAGTTATTTATTTGCGTCGAATTTCCTCTGAAGAGGGATGAATTTTTATTGCTCCGAAGTCCCCCTTTAAATACATAATGATAAATAAAATATAAAGAAAAAGTGTAATTGTAAATATTTACAATATGTAATGTAATAATATAATAAGTAAAAACAATATGATTATGACGACAATATCAAATCGTTAACCTAGCCACTTAAGACTTAAACAAGTTGTGTCCAATCAGAGCACATTTGGGCCTGGGTCAGGCCAACGTCCTCTGACACATATTGTGAGCGGATTCAATTCCGCTCCACCAACCCCATAAAGTTGAGAAGTGACGTTTTAAGCAATATTGGGGAGTACGAGGTGGATTACAATCAACCTCGTATCACCCCCAATAAATGGGGACAACACACGGCCCCAAAGAGCCACACACAAAAGAGGTTAGAGGTCAAACCTCTTGGAGAGGGAAAGTGACAGCAGCGGGGGGGGGGGGGGGGGGGGGGAACACTCCCACAGAGGTGGGAGCCGAGAATTAGGTTATTGGCCAATCGGGGACAAGGAAAATGCATCCGCTAAGTAACAAGGCCACAAGTAGAGTAGAGGTGAATATATATTACCGGTTAGTGTTTGTATCCTATTCAGTTATCTCAGTCACACAGTGGGGACCAGTGACATTTTTGTACCGTCGTGTTACCACCGTTACCGGTATCCTATTCAGTGTATTATCTTATTAGCATATCATATTATTCGTTATCTCATCCTGGACAACTGTGCTATTATATTCACATTAATTATATTATATTACCGTTTATATCAACATCAAAGATAACAACAACAAACTATCTTTTCCCTAACGGCACGGCGACGCGTAACAAATTCACTGGTCGGGATCCTCTGATCCCGTCACAGAACAAAAATCCAGAGTACTACTGTTAAAACTGTGACTGCCAGCCACCAAAGAAAGCGTTAAAAGATGAGTACGCAACCCCAAGATCTAGAGGGAGAGACGACACCGCCACGGACCCCGGACGATACGAACGAGACGATCCGTGAGGGCGCGACGCGACGGTATCGACCCGCAACGCCGGACTCGCCGGACAGAGACAATCCGGCAGCCCAAGCGGAGGGCGGCCGTCTACCACAACGGGAGGAGGAGTCGACGCACGACGGCGGTCGTAGTACCGATGTCGCCGGCCAGCCACAGGCCGAGGGCGACGGACAGCCCACCGGAATGGCGACGGTGGGGCCGCCGGTACGATGCCGAACCAGGAGGGGGAGGAGGAGAGGTCGACGACGAGGACGTCGGAACCAGTGACCGGCTCCGACGAGCCTACAACACGACGAAGAAGCAGCTCAAAGAGGCCAAACAAGGAGCAAAGGTAGAAATTTAAGGTAAGATTTAAGGTAAGAAATTAAACCAGCGACTAGCTGTGTCGAACAAACACTTTAGGTACCTAGTTCACTTCGGGCAGGGAGAACTAGCGAGTGAGAGAGCGAGGGGGGTCACCACCGAACTATTTGAACTGTGGCGATCCGGGATTATGGAGCCCCAGATAGTGTACATAGGGCGTATTTAGTTGATGCTAGGGGAATTAAGTTAGTGGGTTGGGCAAACCCGCACGTGGGCGAATCCGAGGTTAACCCCGAGGATTCGGTCTCGTTGGTTAGCGAGAACCCCAGAAAGCGGGGGAAAATTAGTAGGACAGAGAGGCGACGGGAGTCCGTTGTGACCGATAAGTCCGCTTCATCCTCCGCGAAAGCAAGAAGGGTGTTGGAGATAGATCTGGCGTGTCAGTTGGACATGGTGGCGCTAGACCAGAAAGAGTTAGAGAGGCAGTTGGACGAGGGGACTGCGTTGTTAGAAAAGGAGAGGGAACTGGCGAAGGAGTGTAGAGAGAGGGCCGAGAGGGTGGCGAGAAACTGTAGGGAGCGGGAAGAAAGAGAGATGAGCGAGCGCAAAGAGCGCGAGGAACGAGAGACGAGAGTAGAGAAAGAGCGCGAGGAACGAGAGATGAGGGAGAAAGCGGAGCGCAAAGAATGGGAAGTGAGAGAAATGAATGAACGTAGAGAGCGGGAGGCGAGAGAGGTAGAATTTGCGGACCAAAGTTTAAGGGAGGATAGGGAGAGAGAGAGAGCGGGAAAGCGTATGCGGGATGATATGCACGCCCGGCTAAGGGGGCTTATGCAGTATCAGGCCAAGCAGAAGCGCCGACTAGAACTGGCGCAGTTGGGGCTATCAGAGAGCGAGGCTGGCTCAGGTAGTGTTTACGAGGAGCCAGAAGTTATGGAAACGTTTGTTAATACCCCACTTACAGGGACCGGACGACAGACCCAAGACTGGTGTAACCATACGGGCGGAGGGGGGGGGGGGGGGGGGTAATAATAATACTTTAGAGAACATTAATATTAATAATACCGTAGTAGATAACCCTAATCAAACTTTCATTGCAGGAAATAATATTTTGCCCGATAATAGTAATTTAAATCCGAACGATCCTAATTTAAATATACAGATAATTCAAATAATAATCTAGATTCGAATATACTACATAATTCAAATAATTTAAATACGCAAAATAATCTAAATAATAATTTTAATTCAAACGAACAAAATAATCCGAATCCAAAATAATTCAAATATACAAAATAATTTAAATAATAATCCGAATTCAGCACAGAGTAATTCTAATAATTTAAATAATTCAGAAAATAATATTAATAATGGTGCTATTAATGTAAACACAGCAAATGTAGGTGGCCCGGCAAACGAGAGCCTGGTAGGCCACGTAATCAGTACGCAGGAAGTAGCGGGGGTGAGAGACCCCGAAGGGGGCCTTGTAGGCCACGTAGTTAGTGCGCAGGGAGTGGCGGGGTTGAGTCAACCCGACGGGAGCCTGCCAGGCAACGCAGCAATAGAGGGAGAGGCGGGTGTGAATAGACCCAGCCGCAGTAGAGATAGTGTGTCGACTAGAGAGGGGCGTAGAGGTGAAGTGAGAGATAGTGAAGTGATAGGTGGCGAGTGGGGGGGGGGGGGGGGGCTACAGGAGCCCCACAACGAGAGATTAGAGGGCGAGAGGGGGGGGGGGGGCAGAGAGTGCCCCACAGGCGTCGGCGGATAATGCGCGGGGCGAATTAGGTGAACTGCAGCACCCGGTGATGGAGAATAGTAGGGGGATTACGAATGTCCCCAGCGGCATGCTACCGGGTAGAGAGAGAGAGGTTGGCGTCGCGAGAGGGTGAGCGACGAGACGTCGAGCCCAGTCAGAAGAGGGAAGAAGAACAGTGGAGTTTAACCGGGAGGTCGACGAGAGATCCCACGAGCGGGGACGCTACACTGCAGAAAGAAGAAGAGAAGAGTGTAGAAGAAGTGTCATTGCGAGCGACAGGAGAGCGAGGACGGATAGCGAGCTGTCGGTAGTAGAGATGGAGTTGGAGAGTCGGTGGGGTCGAACTCCGGGAGATTGCCATCGTCCCGGAGAGACGCGACCTGGCGAGGTGTACTATACGCCGAGAGAGGGGTATAGGACGAGGACGGTACGAGGACGAGAATAGCAGAGGGGATCGAAGAGAAACTTCCCGACGGGATATAGCTGCCGATCGAGGATACAGTAGTCGCGGGGAGGACTTCTTGGATTATTCGAGAAGGTTAAACTTCGGTCCGGAGGGACACATACAGACTGCAGGACATACTGTAGGCCTTACTGCACATACTATAGGCCATGCTGGGAGAGATAATGTATGCGATAGGGTAGCGCGGACGACGGGATTAAGCCAGGAAGTCGCGGAGTACATACCGGTAGGTAGGCCAGAAGTGGATAGGCCTATACCGGTCCCAGCACAACAGTATGACTATAGCATGCAGGGACATAACATATATCCAGGGGAGGGGAGAGTTATTGCGGATAGGTGTATGGATATGTATATTAACATCAACCCCAGTACCAAATATACCGGTGGGGGGGGGGGGGGGGGGGGCAGGGTGACATTCCCCCATCACAATATCAACAATATACTCAAACAGGAATAAGCATCGAACCCCCTGGACGAGAACAGATCATGCGACACGGAAATATGGAGGGGGCCATTACCCCCAATGATATACCCGACGCAAAGGAGCGCAACAGACAGGACGAGCGGACCGCACCCAACGGGAGAATCTGTACAGCATCCATCGAACCCATTGGAAGCACAGGCGATGGGAATGGCTACATTAATCGATGCATTGAAGACCAGAATCGAGTTACCACCTGTAGAACCATTTAAATTCGATGGAAGTAGGCCGGAAGAATACCTCCATTTTAGGCGCATGTACAGCAATGAAATATTGACAAAGAACCTGATGCAGGCGGAGTGCCTAAAATATCTACAGGTGTATACAGGATGCCCAGCATACGACATCGTGAGGCAGTACCAGGGCATCGAGGGTGGCTTCACGACAGCATGGCGGGCGCTAGACAGGGAGTACAGGCACCCGGCCAAGATCATCCGGCAAACCCTAAGAGGTATAAGATCGGGTGGCCTACAGGATAACCCCGTTAGCATAAGTCGAGAGTCAAGTCGAGAAGGCGCTAATCATATTGAAGACGCTAGATGCGCCATACGAACTCAACGCATCTAATAACATCACCACGATAGCGCAGGCACTGCCGATCTGGCTGCGCAATAAATGGAGGAAAATCGCTTTCTTCACCAGGGAGAAGACGGGTACGGAACCAGGCCTAGAAGAAATGTCGAGCTTCCTCAACTATGAAGCCGAATTAATCACCGACCCAGTCTATAGCGAGGATAGTCTGGGAAAGGGGCCAAAGACCGAATACAATAGGCCGAAACCAGAACACAACACGGCGAATGCATTGCCAAAGCTCAGACAATTGCTGCCATACACGGCAACGCAGGGGACTGCTAGTCCACATGTAGCCGGGGGTAGGGCTACACCATGGAGCGGACAGGGTAAAAATAACAACACAAATAAACATAACCCCAACACGCCCAGTAGGCCGAACCCAAACAATAAGAATAGTAGAGATCTAGGTACGAACGCAAGTGCGATACGGAGCGCACTATATAAGGATGGCTATAACCCAAACAACAAATGCCAATTACACACGAACGCACTTCATCAGACCATGAACTGCAGATATTGGCAAGCGCTGCCCAGAGAAGATCAGATAGAATACGCAAGGAGGAGCGAAGTCTGTCCTCGATGTGTGATGGGTGGACATAGAGCTAACCAATGCAAGGAAACACCAATTAAGTTCATGCAAGGCAAAGGATAGACAATGGCGACAAGCACCGTAGAAGAGAGGAACGGTACGACTCGGGGTAGTACCAGTGAGGGTGATCGGAGAAGGCGATCGATCAGTAACCACGCTAATGCTGGTCGACAGTGGAGCAGCCTTCACATTGGTCGAGGATTGGGTAGCCGAAGAGATAGGACTAAAGACAAGGCCAAGTAGAATGGCGGTAACAACCATCTCCAGCAAAGATGAGGTCCTGGAGATGAGGACCGGACGGTGCGGGATAGCAGCGATAGCACTGGGATGCGATTATGGGGCGACGATCGACCCCATTCAGGTGATAGAATCGATAAATATCAACGCCAGGCGACCAAACAACATCGAGGTCAAACAATATAGATTCCTGGACACTATCGACTTCTCAATACCAGAGGTGGAAGTTAGGAAGGTATCCATTATAGTAGGAATGGACTTCCCGACAGCCCATGAGAGAATGCAGACGGTCTTCGCCGAAGACAGGCAGCATGACCGGGTGGCAATTTTAACACCATTTGGGTGGACGCTAAGCGGCCCAATTAGAACCAGGATTCCGTTTAGGATGTCGGAGACATCAGGGTGCATGTTCGCGGGAACTATGAGGGAGATGGAAGATGAAGGAGCGGAGGAGCAGCTCAGGAGACTGCTTAGGCAGGATTTTGAGGGATTGAAAGAGACCGGGGTCGGAACCTCGGTGGAAGATAAACAGGCAATACAAAGTGTAAAGGAGTCGATGAGATGCGACGAGGGGCGGTACACCATAGGGATGGTATGGAAACAACCAAAATTACCGCTACCGGACAACAAGGGGATGGTACTCACGAGGCTTCGTAAACTGAAGCAAACGCTAAAACGGAGCCCCGAAAAGAATGAGTACATTCATAGAATGATAACAAAGTATGTCGAGAAAGGATGGGCCGTGGAGTTACCGGTCGACAGACCGAACACGGATAGGACCTATTACCTGCCACTTCACGTGGCTCTAGACCCGAAGAAAGGTAAACTGCGGATGGTAGTTGACGCATCGGCTAAGACCAACGGCAAATGCCTAAACGATTATCTGCTGGAGGGTCCCAATATCTATAACTCAGGGATCGAGGTCCTACTCAGATTCAGAAACGGGAGGCACACCTTCACCTGCGACATTGAAGGCATGTTCAACCAAGTCCGCGTGACGGAGGAGGATAGTGACAGCCAGCGCTTCCTATGGTATAACGGCGACGAGGAACCATCGACAATACCAGTGTACAAGATGGTGGTGCAGAATATGGGGGCCAAGTCGTCCTCATTTACGACGACTGTGGACGTGAGGGATACAGTGGAGGGGAAAGAGGAAAAATATAGCACCAAAGCCGTCGATATGATTCGACGCGGCTTCTATGTAGACGACGGAATGGAATCTGGAAATACGGTTAAAGAACTACTGGATACAGGGCGCAAGGTTCACGACATCCTAAAAGGATCCGGGTTCAACCTGACCAAGTTCCAATCCAGCTCAGAAGAGTTTATGAAAGCCATAGAGGACAGGAGGCCAGAGTTGACCATGGATAACCCCACGACAGCCAAGGGACAGGACATGGCGAACAAGAGGGTAGAATCCCAGCAGAAGGCATTAGGGATCGTGTGGAATCGAGAGACAGACGAGTTCAAATACCAGCTGAGACAGGAGGGCGCAGACATCCACGCAAAGAGGGGCTATGTATCATACATAGCAAGGATATACGATCCCCTAGGCCTAGCATCCCCACTATTAGTCACGGGGAAACAGATACTTAAGAAAGTATATAAGCTAAAGGACGAATGGGATACAGAGGTCCCGGAAGAGATCAGCAAGCAATGGAGCAAGTGGATGGAGAGTTTAGAACGGATGGGGACATACAGCATGCCACGCGTGTAATTTCCGGATGGGAACAAGACGGATCTGGATCTACACATGTTCTCCGATGCGTCATTTGAAGCATACGGAGCGGCACTCTACCTAGTACAACGAGAGGGGGCTCATAAGCCCGACTTGCATTCAGCAAAGCAAAGTCGACGCCGCCAGATTCAGCATCGGTCCCGAAACTCGAGTTGACAGCTGCGAGGTTAGGAGTAAGGGCCACAGCCTACTTGATGGACACTATTCCCAACATAGTGGAAACACACTACTGGACGGACTCCATGGTAGTGCTTGGTTGGCTACACAATGAGAAGACGAGATACCCTATATTCGTCGCAAATAGGGAGGACGTATGCCCCGCATACTTTAGGATGCGTCGAGAGACTCGTGGGTAGTTCCAAGCATCTGATGACGAAGTTGATGAACACCCACATGGTGACAGAAGATATACTAAGGACAGTACTAGCCAAGTGCGAAGGTATCATCAATAGCAGACCGCTATACGCAGAGAATGACGACCCAGAATCATTAGATGTGCTGACACCCAGTCACTTTCTAATGGAGAGGCCAGCGACCATCGACATGCGGGGTGTAGACCCAGACGACATACACTCCCGACAGAGTTGGAAAGTCGCTAAGGCGATAAGTGCAGAGTACTGGAGGAGGTGGGTTGAGGAATACCTACCCACGCTACATAGGAGGAGCAAGTGGAGAAATACCACTAGGGAGTTAAAGAAGGGTGATTTGGTGATCGTCACGGATGACACCATTATCAACAATCAATGGAGACTAGCAAGAGTAGTGGACACTTACTCCGACGAGGACGGAAGAGTCCGATCGGTGGAGGTGCGGATAGGTTGCAAGATAGGAGCGAAAGACAGAAAGACCTACAGGAGGGCTGTAGGCAAATGTTGCCTGCTAGAAGGGGCACCATAGAGTTTAGTCATCCAAGTGTTGGACTAAGGGGGGTGGGATTGAGGGCGAGACACCCTTCCCACACAAAATATAAATTTTTTTTTAAAAATAATAGAGATAGAGAATAAGAGAAAGGAAAGTAATAGTACATAGTAGGTACGTAGTAAGTAAGTAGGCAGATAGAAGTTAGTAAGAGGATACGTAGTACCATTAGTTAGAGAGCTAGTTAGTTAGTAAGAGGGTACGTAGTACCGTTAGTAAGAGTCAGTGGAGTTAGTTAGTAAGAGGGTACGCAGTACCGTTAGTAAGAGTTGGTGGAGTTAGTTAGTAAGAGGGTACGTAGTACCGTTAGTAAGAGTTGGGGGAGTTAGTTAGTAAGAGGGTACGTAGTACCGTTAGTAGAAGAGTTAGTAAGGGGGTACGTAGTACTGTTAGTAAGAGTTGGTGGAGTTAGTTAGTAAGAGGGTATGTAGTACCGTTAGTAGAAGAGTTAGTAAGAGGGTATGTAGAACCGTTAGTAAGAGTTAGTGGGGTTAGTTAGTAAGAGGGTACGTAGTACCGTTAGTAAGAGTTAGTGGAGTTAGTTAGTAAGAGGGTACATAGTACCATTAGTAGAAGAGTTAGAAAGAGGGTACGCGTAGTACCGTTAGTAGAAGCCAGTTAGAATGTTAGTAAGAGTTAGTGTGTTAGTAAAAGTTAGTAGAGTTAGTAGTGAGTAGTGAGAGGGGGGCACGTGGGTACGGCAGGACAGATCGTGTAGGCCGCATGAGACATACTGCTGTACTGCACAGCCCATAGAGTAGGCCAGAATATGGATTACAAGAATAAATAATCCATTAGTAGACACTGATAGCCCAGTTGTAGGATTAAAATTAAATATTAAAATCAAAATTAGACAAATTATGGTAACAGTAGGCAGGATATTCCAGAACATAATTAAAGTAACTGACAAAATTAGAGAATTTAGGAAATTTGGCACTTTAGGAAATAAAGAGGAGGATACATGGTCCCAGACGATGAGGGGACCGTGGAAGACGAGGAAGGTTCGAGAAGAGGGTCGGCGGGGTCGGCCAGAACCATACTCCTACATTTGGCCGCGCCAAATGGGGATATATTCCTGTTCGATCTGGGAACGTATGGGAAGAAGAACGGGCCGAAGTTAAACCGGTTGCCAAAGGCGGTGCAGAGCCTAGTAAGAGAGAAGTCGACGATAAAGGTGGGATCGGCGATCCGCGACGATGCGGAGAGGATCATCGGTCCGGAGACCCCCAAACTTCTGGACATGCAAACGGTCTACATGGCTATGACAGCGCCAGCCGGGTTGGGACTAGTGGAGAACGCGGGTCATTGTGGAGCGGTGGCGATGGGCCAGTTAATGGGGCTCGTATGCCACAAGCCAATGGACTGGGGTAAATTCAGGGAGGAGTACGGAGCGGAGTTGGCGAACTCGCTGAAGTGGGGAGCGAGACCGGGGAAGCAAGAGGTGTATCAATTCCGGAGAGGAGCGATAAAGATATATCAGAAGCGATATATCCTGCAGGAGGACTGGATAATGATAGGTTTGCTAAACCTATTCATGACCTTGGTTATCGAAAGAGAACCAACGGCATTTCTGCTATCGGGATCACCCCTGAACTACAGAAGAGCCTTCAAAGTAACTTTCGAGGGTTTGGTAGACCACACGGGGCTGAAGGGCGAGTCGGTAATATTTTACAGACTACTGTGGTAGTGAGTGATAAGGATAAGGCTGTCGATTCATATCATGGGATGGAGAAAAAGGGATCTGCCGGAGAGCGGGAGGGGGAGGGGAAGGGGGGGGGGGGGGGGGCATTATTGGTAATGTTGGCTTGACCTTGGGGCTACAACCTTAAATGGTCTATTGTACTTTATTTAATATAATATAACCAGCTAAAGACCCTCAATCAATACTTTATATTTTTTCTATCATCTTTACACTATGTTACCGCTTGTGAATGCCTACCACTTCATCCGTTCGTTTTACATTCGTTTGGCCACCCATGGCCAGGGTTGGGATAACATTAACCTTACCTGTTACCTGGTCTAAACTGTTATCGTTAATAATATAGATCTGGGGGGGGGGGGGGGGGTTATTACTGTGGTTCAAAACCATGTGCCCATGCACATAGGATGCTACAGTACATAATATTATCATGTTCACAGTTGTAAAAAAATTAATTGTCGAAATTATTAACCTTCTATTTAATTATTATATTTTTCGTTTATTTTTTTACTGAACATGTAAAAAGATGTCCTTGTAAAAAACGGCTGAGCCCCCACCCACCGGTCTTGCGCCACCCCTGGAGCGCAGGGGTCACAAGGGTGGCTGTGACGCCCCTGACATTACGTCTGCTTGACTGAAGTATACCTTGTTATTCCATATGGGGATTTTGCAGCCATATCAATTTATTGTAAATTACTTATTAAATTTCCTTGTAGTGAAATTTTATAATATTTTGGCATCATTTACCTTAATAATTATATCAACTATAATTATTTAAAAATCGTATGCGACTTATAGTTACCGAGTTAATTTACGTGTAACAGACAGGCCAGTGTCAATTTTATTCATTCTCCGTTCAATTGCAGCATATTGTGCAGTTTATTAAATTATTCTGGAACATCAAGCTTTGATAAAACAGAACCAAACTTGGTGTACACCTCTAGTTTATCAAAAATTTATAAATTCTTCACAGAGAAACACCCCTTTCTATAGTTCCTCTGTCTGCTGCTAGTGAGTGCTTCGCAATCGCCCATCTAGACAGACTTCGTGATGCCCGAAGCCCCAGAATCGGGGTACACGAGCGTGGGGTTTCACTGACGGTACAACCCTCTCTACCTTTCTAATCCCACCTCAACTCTTTATTTTCAATGTTAGAGCTGAAACAAAGGTTATCAGCTGGTTATCAGATAATCGTCTGTCACTTGATCTAAAAAAAACAGTCTACTCATCCTTCTCTTAGATTATAAACTATGAAAGCTCCCTCCAAACACAATCAATAAAAATTAAATATGGATTTTTTCTTTGGGGAAACGTCAATTATTATAGTTCCTTGATACCACTAAAAACAATAATCAACAAGCTACTTAGGTGAATAATAAAATAACGTATGTTAATCCCATCTATGATGAGCTATGTACAAGAATATCCTACCACGAAATGTAAAAGCTTTTGCGGATATAGCTAGTCATTTTCCCCGCAAAGTACTGTGTAGGTATTTTAGTGGACATAAAAAGCCATTTTTCTTACTGTGTAGGTGTTTTAGCGGACATAAAAAGCCATTATTCTGTATGTGTACTTTAGCGGACATAACAAGCCATTTTATGCCGCAATGCGTCAAAATACTCTTAATACAGTGTAGTTCAGATGACGACATCTACCAGCTGATATGTCGATGTGGAGCTTTTTGGCTTTCTTTGTTCGGCTCGCTCGACCAATCAGAGCGATTTTCATTTTATCTTGTACAGAAGCCTACGGAAGATCGCGCAATGCATTACGGTCTTTGTTTACCTTTTCCTGAGCCCTGGAACATCGGCTTTGGAATTATTCTGTGTTTCAGACTTTAGCCAAACATTAGTAGGCTTTGATTATAGGAACGTATAACTGTTATCAAACCAAAACGCAACACTCAATAATCATACTATATATACCTTTCACCGCATTATTTTACTGCTATTTACTGTCGGTTATTAATTGTTATCAGTTGATGAATATGTTGTTATATTTGGAGAATATCGATAAATAATCATAAAACCCCAATCTTCTTGATATACTGAAGGTAAGAGGGACCCGTTATATATAACAATTGCGACTTACATTATAGTGGTTTTGGAGTGAAATGAATGCTATTTCATAGACCCTACATGTGTCAGTTGCTGTAATTAGTGTGTAGGCAGTATATTTGTGTTGTAAAGTGGTTAATAGGCACATTAGCTATGGTTGGCTGCGGTAATTAACTTCTAGGTAGGAACACTCCGGGTACATAACGTAGTACTTATAGAGCTGTAAAGCTAGAGACTATAAGTCGTCAGACGGTGGTATTTTCCTATCTGGACAACGCAATATATTTACTACTGCTTTATTATTTTCAAATACCGTAGTATCCTGTCCGTTTGTAATAACCAGAAATTCTAACCCCTTGTTAGGCTGGTTTGCAGATTTCTTGTAAAGTTACCCTAAAATTTGTACGTGTAACTTTTGTGTTTATTTAGAGATTGTAATCTCACCCCGTAATTGTACGTAATTTGTAGTAATAAGTAACTTAGTAAATTAGAATTATTTGTTTTAGTGTCCAATACAATAAGTAGCACTCCACTGAGAGCGTCTAGCTTCTGTGTAGTGACTCCTTACCTAGAAATAATAACATTTATTTCAAACATTGACAAAAACCCATTATACGGGTATATATATTATAAATCAACTCAAACCGATTTATAAAATAGTAGGCCTGTCATTCATCAATTAGGTCTTAATATCAGTTGGACTACTGCTTAAATAACGGTAATAAAGTAACGTAAAGTAACCCTAAAATTCAGAAATTCAGTTATTATAAAATAATTGACATACCGGTATTTACGATAGGCTTATTATATTTATTTCTATAAATTTAAGCTGAAATTATATACCGGTATTCTGTAATTAATTTTAGTCTATAATTATACTTATATATACTATAAGTGGAACTGTATACTGGTATTCACAGTAGGCTTATTATATATTTATATATATTTGCGCTGAAATTATATACCGGTATTCTGTGACAAACCTAGTCTGTAATAATACTTATATATATACTATAAGTGTATACCGGTATTTTAATATATTGTATATATATCACGTTACTTAGAGTAACGATATCGGTAATTAATTACTAGGCTAACAGTTGATACTGAATTACTAGACTTGCTTTAACTGTAGTTATAGCAGTAGGCATTCAACTGTACAAACAAACATGTCTGACACAAAGCAAAACCTGTCAGACAGTCTCCTAGATACAACCATCTGTGATCCAGATAGGAGTGCGGAACGTTTGAGACCGAAGTTCAACTCACCTCCTACTGTAAGAAAGGTCATCCCTCCAGTAGTAGTAGTATCAGATCCTAGGCTAGTCAAACACCGTAGGTCTATCATAGGCACTCGGGCTCAAGTCAAGCGGGACCAAGAAGCAGCTGTTAAACAGCAGCAACACCCGAGCCGAGAACTTATTTCTCAGCGGCCCGATAGCTCCAGTAGTTCAGATACTGTAGAGTTGACACCCGAGCGCGTAGCAAAGATGGCAGATGCAGTTTATTCGGATCCACTTCTCATTCTTCCTGAAGCCGTACTCACTAGAGTATTGATTGCGATGGAGGAACATCAAATGGATTGGGCGAGAAGTAAGCGATCGACCAAGGACAGTTATGCGGGATACACGAAGGAGGAACTGAAGTCTATTGTCGAGACGCAATGGAATTTCCCCGGACCCGGACTCCCGTTTAACTTATCGGAAGCTGCCTGGGAGGACTTATACAGGATGGGAGTGGTAAGGGACACTAGAGATCCAGCTGTGTGGAAGAGGTCGGCAGCAGGATATGTACAGGGATTCTTCAGCTCTCTGGAGCGATTAGAGGAACAACTGTTTCAACAACCCAAAGGACCTCAAGAGCAGGGAGAGCTGCTTTATCAAGTTCGAGAAAGAATTCTAAGAATCAGACTAATCCTATCGGCCTTTGAGGAAGCTTCGAAAAGAAGCCAAGACACGTCGTTGCAAGTTGCCGTAAAGACTTGGTTCCAGCGGGTGGGTCTCAAAGTTCAAGGAACGGCCCAGTGGAAATTTCAGCTGGCTGAGCGCTCAACCCACGGAGAATCAACAGACGCTACCTCTTCTCAAGTGGAAAGCGAAGCGACAGCAGAGAAACCTCAGAAGAAGGACGCTATTGACATCTATCTGTCGGACTATCAACGATTTCTAGGTGACTAAGAGTTGAGGAGACGGCTGGCTGGACTTCGTCCTAATAGTGAAGGAGCCAAGTTTGTGTTGGACGCAATAGATGCGGAAATGTTAGCTGCGAACCAAGCTAAATTTGATGAAAGCATCCGCATCGCTAGGGTGCAAGAAGAACAGGTAAAGAAAAAACATATAGAAGACAGAAAGATAGCAGCAGCGGCAGCGGCAGAAGTTGAAAGAAAAGCGGCACCGGCAGCGGCAGAGGCAGAGGCTGAAAGAAAAGCGGCAGAAGCGGAAAGAAAAGCGGCAGAAGTGGAAAGGAAAGCGGCAATGGCAGCAGCAGAAGCGGAAAGAAAAGAGGCAGAAGCGGAAAGAAAGGTACCTAAAGAGGTGAGGTCTCTATAGGGGTGCCTTTAACAGGCGGCGGCGGACTCGTGAGGGTCTGGGGGCACGTTAAATCCTTTCTATAGTGCAAGGGAGTTACTGAAGGCCCTCGTGTCTTACGAACCATGAATCATCATGGTGCCGTGGTACCGTCTAGTCGGCCTGTTGCCGTACTGCCAGTCCTGTACACAGTAGGGGTGGTGGCTTAGTGTGATCTGTGGTTTATGTGGTAGGTCTATGTTTGGTATGTATGAGTTGACCAGACTCTTTGCTGTCTCCGATCGGTTGCCGAAACGTGTCTTTTCCCAGGGTAGCACTATTGGAATGGAGGTGTTGCATCGGAATGGGCAGGATTCTGATTCTGGCTTCAGGATTCTGTTGGTACTACTATTGGAATGGAGGTAGCACCCGGAATATCCGCTGCAAGGAGGGGATGGTGGTAGTGTGGTCCGAGTGAAAGATACTCTGGAATCTGTGGTTTGTGTGTGGACGATCAGTGGCAGTTTGCTTGAGCTTTCTGTTGCTGTGGGTACGTGGTATACGTGAGTGTGTGTATGGCCACTGCGAGTGAGTGTGGGAAACCTTGCCGGTTGGTCTAGACGCCGCTGGTTATTAGTAGGACCATATCTTTACTGCGCCCCAGCATACTTTGTGCACACAAAGTTATTTTGCCCTGATGGCAAAATAAGGTACTCTCGACTTTTTATCAGTCGATACAATTTTGTCCCCTCTAATTTTGTCACCGATTTGTCTTTCCCGATTATGTCCTCTGTGTGTGCATGGTATGTGTCCGATTTTGTGTTTACCGTTGTGTACTTGATTTTGTGAGCATCTGTTGAGTACACGTGTACAGTGACTGGTAAGTGGTTAGCTTGTGTCCTAGCTTTCGAGCTAGTCAGTATTGTTTGCACAACCAACTTCCCCTCAATACTGTCGGCGAGGCGGGTGAAAACGTGTCAATATTCCATGTGGGTAGCGCAAGCCCACTTGGGACAAGACCGTCGGTTTGGCTCAAGGGCGACCTTGATGCTCGATCGCTATCGACTGGTCCACCCGCCGGTTGACTCTCTGAGTTGGCTCAATGTACAGTCAGGCCACAGTAAGTTGACAGTAGCCGACCATCTGGCTACACCGACGAGCTGTGCCGGTGTGATCGGGGGATTGAAAATTGAACCCGGGAAGCATCGGGCTACCCTCCGGCCCGGTCTGATAAAAATGGAGTCAGACTGGCCCCAGGGGTGGTGGGACAGCATCCGCCTCGTGGGTGCGCCTCGGGGAGGAGCCCAGAAGGACGCAAGCGAGCAGCTGCAGAAGCGGAAAGAAAAGCGGCAGAGGCAGTGGCAGAAGCAGAACGGAGGGCGTCTGAAGAGACCACCCAACTAGAGTTGGAAAATCTTCAAGAGAAGCAAGACTACATAGATAAACAGAGAACAGCTAGTCAGTGGCAGATGATAAGTTGATCTACTCCCAAGAGACAGGGATTTACATCATCTGATGAAGGCGATACAACAGATCCTGAAGGCGGAGGAAATAGATCTCGTCTCAGCAGGCGTAGAAGAACGCCCCACCGTCAGAAATTGCCTAATTTGCCCCCAGCTGTGAGAAGGCAACTAGCTAGCACAGACTTAGGTAGTACAGAACCCACAGACCAAATTATTAGAGTAAAAAGACTCCCTACTATAGAAGATGAGCCTGAAATAATTAGGCCTGTTCTCGAAGCCACCCCTTCTGTGATAGAGACCCCTGTACTTCCAGAACCTAACTCCAAATTCCCTTTGCACAGTACTAAACTACCTGTAACCAGTAGGAATGTTTCAGAGTCAATTCCAGTCCTGGACGCCGAGCGAGACATTAACGATTTATCGCCCGTCGTCCCTCGTCTACCCGCTACTATGTTGGCGGCTCCCGCTTTGGCGGTAGAGTGGGTGGATGAGCGACGGCTGGGGATGGATATTCTCCTCGGGCAGATGGAGGAGAATCAAGCACGCTCCTCCCAGCAGGTCCGAGAGTTGGAGGGGACTGTTCAACAGTTAAGGGGAACAGTAAGAGAGAGTAGGTTAGAATTGCAGGAAGTGCAGCAGAGTATCGCGTTAGAACGCGATAAGTTAGTAAATCTACAAAAGGGTATACCACCACCCTCTGTAACAATGTGTCAACCTGTTAGGTCTGAAGTATTTCATGCGCAAGGTGTGGAGCCTACACGCATCTATACTGCTAGTGAAGTAGAAACTCCTATAGTATACCCTATTAAGGGTCGCGATAAACCTGTTGATAATGGTATTTCATATAGACCTGATAATAATCCGAGAAATTTATATACCGATAACTCGATATTAAATAATACGATGGCCCAAGAAAGTTTTACACGTCAAATGGCTAGAACCGAAGCCCGTCAAGCGGTAAAGGTGGGAGAGATCGTCAAGTTTAACGGAGATGAGATGAAATGGTTACCTTTTAATGAATATTATAAAGATAACATACAAAACTATGTGCTATCTAATGGAGAGAAACTTAGATGCCTCATCGAGTGCTTGGAAGGATCTCCCAAGTTAATGGCGTTAAAGTTTATTTGACATCCAGATGGATTAAGACAAGTTTGGGATACACTAAACATCAGGTATGGTAATAGGAATAACATAGCTAGGTATTTGTATGCAAAATTGGTAGCGCCCCGAAAGTTCATTAGCAGCGGGATTATAGAATTTTCCGATGAGATCCAGGAGATTTGTAGACAATTAGATTGGCTAGGTAAGTCTCATGAATATCAGAGTTCTATGGTTATTGGAGCTGTAGCATCTACCTTACCAAAGGGTGGAGTGGGTACTCGTTGGGACAAAAGAGTTCTATATATGATGGAACAACAACGAAGAGACCCTACCATGGCTGATCTCATGTCATTCTTGGATGGAGAGGTAAAATTACAGCTCCTAAAGCAGTCCAGAGAGAAGACACCGGAAAATAAGGTAAGTGAGAAACCCGTTTCTAGGAGAAAGGTAACATCAGTGTGTTATACAGACGATGGCGAAAGCCAGGCCTCTCAAGAGGAGAACAACGGGCAAGACACCGAAAGATCTTACTATGTCAACAAAGCGCCTAAGGACGTAAGTAAATTTAAGTCTCGAACTAGTGACAGGAGAGAACAGATAACAAAAACTCCTCCTATGTCTCCTAAGGCGGGGTAGCTCAGTTGGTTGAGCGCCGGGCCTGCAATCTATTGGTTGTAGGTTCAGCCCCGCCAGGGTCCACTCAGCCTTTCATCCATTGGGGTCGATGAAATGAGTACCAGTTAAATAACTGCGAGCAAATCTTGGGATAGGAGTAGCGCCCACCCCTACCCTCGGGTAGCAGCTATCGAAAGAGGAGCCTTCGGGTCGCCTCCGGCTTCGGCCGACTGTTTGCTTTTTTTACGTCTCCTAAGAGAATTCATGGAAGAAAGCCCGAGGAAAGAACGAGTGTGCACAACACTACCCAAGGTAAAGTAAGTAACATCAAACCAAAATGTGCATTGTGCGACGGGCCCCACCGTTTAAGTGTGTGTGAGGAATTCTTAAAGAAATAGATAGACGCGAAGTCATGTGGGATAAGCGGTTGTGTTATAATTGTCTCAGACAAGGACACCAACGGCGAACCTGTTACTCCGATGCAAGGTGTGCTAAGTGCGGCGCGAAACATCTCGTCTTGTTGCACACTGAATTCGAAAGAAACAGCCCGAGTCAGGTAAGTGAGTCCGAACTACATGTCCAATTCAGTGATGTGAACGACACTGACCAAAGTTCTGAGATGGAAGGATTCTACACGGATGAATTCTCCGACGAAAACGAATCCTGTTACCTAATAAACACCGCAGTGTATCGAGCACTTACTTATGAGAAGGAAACCGATAGTGAGCTCCCCCTAACTATTCCTGACCGACAACCATCTTGGAAAGCACCAACTTCCAACATAGGAATCCGAGAATTTCCCGTAGTGCAGTTGAGAGTCCACGGGTCAGAAAAGAGCTATATAGTGAACGCCCTCCTTGACTCCGGCAGCACAGGAACATTCATCGACAAAGAACTAGCCGAAGACATCTTTGCTGGACAACCCAAGTTCCGAACTAAGTTGAACCTTTCAGGAATTATGCAGGTTTGGAAATCTACAGTAACTACCGACTACTATGTAGGCGCGTTGTCCACCCCCCAGGATGAACTAGGAGAACACAGTATAAGGTCAGTAAAGATGGTGGCGATAAAGAACTTTGCTACCAGCCAAGTGGAACCTTATAACTCAGATGAGGACGATTTCACCCAGCAGCATGAGATACCTAGATTCAACACAGACTACCCTGGAGTACAAATACTCATCAGCCAAAATGTGCATGAAGCGCTTGAGACATTGGAGAAACGGCCTGCTCAACCGCAACCACTGCAAACCTATGCGGGAAGAACTAGAGTGGGTTGGTACTTTACTGGACCCTCCCGTCGAACTCTCATGGAAAGGCTACCCAAAGATCGAGTCTACCAGGTGAGTGAATGGGAAGAGGAGATCAGTGAGGGATACGATACACCTGAGGGAACAACATACTCCTCAGATAATGACGATATCCACCAACTATTCGACGAGGAGAATACCATCGACCTCCTTACGGAAAATGAAACTTGGCAAAACCAAGTGAACCTATGTCACCTCATCCATCCAGCGGGACAAGTCGATTACAACGACGAACTGAATGAAGTGATAGATCGTTACAACGCGAAGACTCGCGATGAACACGCCGTACGATTCTTTACTCAAGAGGCTGTAGAGCCCAATTCCTACGATAAGGCCCTATCGGTAGAAGAAGAAAGAGCCAAGCAGATCCAGGCAACGACTACATGTTTCCTTAGAGATCAAGGGAGGTATGAAATTGGTCTGCCATTTCGAAAGCGAGAACCTAATTTTATAAACAACCGACCCTTGGCGGAGAAAAGAATTGCGCAATTACATCGACGCCTTACGGCAAATGCTTCAGCTAAAGAGATGTACAAGACACAGCTGAAGAAATTCATAAATAAGGGATATGCGGAGCGAGTACCGGAAGAAACACCCATAACTGAGAGAACGTACTATTTAACCCATCATTACGTTCCCAAACCCGGTAAACCCAACGAAGTTCGGGTAGTATTTGACGGCTCCGCCCTTTACATGGGCCAATCACTTAACTCGGAGTTGTTGCCGGGACCCAACTTACTCCAATCCTTGTTGGGAATACTCTTAAGATTACAACAATATTCGATCGCCTTTGCCTCGGATATAGAAGGCATGTTCTTACAAGTTAAAGCGCTGGACAGGGATTGAGACAGCCTACAATTTCTGTGGTGGCTGGAAGGAGACCTCAACCAGAAACCGGTGGAGTACTGGATGACCATCCAGGCTTTTGGGATCATCTCGAGCCCCTCAAACGCCTGCTCAGTAGTGCGCACCACTGCTGATGACAACCGGGACGCCTTCTCTAAAGAGGTTATTGACAACATCAAACGGGATATATATATGGACGACAATTTAAAGTCCCTCCCATCGGTGGAAGAAGCCATTGATGTCGCCAAGGGAATGGTAGAGTGCTTGAAAAGAGGGGGATTTCGATTAACTAAATTCACCAGCAACTCCCGTGAGTTTCTGGAATCGATCCCGGTAGAAGACTGAGGAGTTAAAGATCTAGACCTTATCAAGGACGATCTTCCAGAAACCAAGACGCTTGGTTTGAAATGGGACACAGAGAGAGATATCCTGTTTTTCCAGCTAAAGCAGCGAGATAATCCAGTTCGGACTAAACGGATTTGTCTAAGTATCCTGAGCACTTATTTCGATCCATTGGGATTTATTAGCCCAGTTATATTGATTGCTCAGAGTTTAGTACAACAAATGTGGCTTGAAAACCACTCATGGGACGATCCACTTAAGGGAGAACTATTAAAGAAGTGGATGAAATGGGAAGATTCTCTACCATCCATCAAGAATTTTACGATTTCCCGTTCTTATTTTGGTCACGTTCTCCCCACGTATTCCTATCAACTCCATGTATTTGGAGACGCCAGCGATATGGGAATAGGTATAGTAGCCTACCTGAGGGTTGAAACTCTGGATGGAATTAAGGTCGCCTTGGTTACCTCTAAGGCCTTGATAAACAACAAGTTGAAAGTTCCTCGGGCGGAGTTAAAAGCGGCTCTATACGCTACAGCCATCGGCCGGAATGTAACAGAACAGATCGACTATCCACTGGAGAAAACTATCTATTGGACCGATGCTTTACTCGTGTTGGAGTATATAACCAATGAAGTTTGTCAGTTCAGCGTCTTCGTTACCAACAGAGTAGCCATTATACTTAGTCGCACGAAGATAGACCAATGGAGACATTGCCCTGGGACGATTAATCCAGCCGACATTGCCTCCAGAGGAGCCACTCCACAAGAACTGATAGATACTCCAGACTGGTTAGGTGGACCCGACTTCCTAAGCAAGGAAGAGGATGAATGGCCTCCTCATCTTACCACGGCTGAGATTAGACAAGCCAAGGGAGCGGAGAAAGTCAAACCTAAAACCCGGGCGAGTAAATCGAAGTTATTTAAACCCGTGATAGATCTGTCTGTACTACACACTTCCGGAGACGACGCTTTGGATCCAAAATCCCCAGCCACAAATAAGTCTGTTGTGGAAATCAGAGAGAGAGATTGGAAATCTGGAACACCAGACGTCTCGCAAGGACTCTCACCTCTCCTGCAGAGAGCGATACATCACTATAGCTCCTGGAATCGGCTTTGTAAGGCCGTTGCTTATTTAAAGCGATGTTTTCATCTTCACTACTCCAGGACGGAGATCGCTAGTGATACCGCTCCACTGACATCTGCGCAGGTCCATGTTGTTAAAGATCTTCCCAAATACAAGATATCAGAAAGATTTCTGAAGGAGAAGATCAGTTACCAGGAGCATGAAGAAACCAATAAGCAGATACTGAGACTCCTGCAATGCTATGAGGATTCCGATAAGTATTTCCTGTTGTTGAGAAATCCACAGATGCGCTTAAGGGATCGTTTCTCTAGCACAATGATAGATGGGTTAATACGCGTTGGAGGAAGACTAACTAATGCTCCATTATCCTTTGACACTAAGTTTCCCATACTCATTAGAAATCTTGAAATACAAAGATGATTGTAGATGTTCACAGTAAGCTTTACCATGCTGGTAGAGAACGAGTTCTTAGCGAAATTCGAACTCGCTATTATTTTCATAAACCCCGTAGAGCTCTGAACCAAGTTCTTAGGAACTGTATACCCTGTAGGAAAGCATTCAGTAGGCCTTTAACACAGCAAGAGGCAGAATTACCTAGGGAACGAGTAAGCTTCTATGAACCACCCTTCACAAATACCGGTGTGGATTTATTTGGCCTTATTGAAGTATATCGTGCTAGGACTATAGTCAAGAGATGGTGTGTTATCTTTGTCTGTATGACTTGTAGAGCTATCCATCTCGATATGGTGAATGATCTGTCTACCAACAGCTTCATACTGAGCTTACGCCGACAGATCGCTCGCTTTGGAACTAGTAATACGATGAGATCTGATAAGGGAACGAACTTCATTGGTGCCAACAATGAAATCAAGGCTTACATCCAAGATTGGAACCAAAGACAGGTGGACGATCAGCTAAGGGTAACAGCGTCTAGCTGGACCTTTAACGCCGCCGACGCCCCTTGGTGGGGAGGAAGTTGGGAGAGATTAATCAGGAGCGTGAAGACCGCATTTCACTTTATAGTGCCGTGCCGAGCGTATCTCACCGACGAACTTTTGCGGACGTTAATGGAGGAAATCGCCGCCTATCTCAACGAGAGACCGCTTATGCCAGTCTCATCGAGTCCCGATTCCCTGGAAGCGCTAACACCCGCGCATTTCCTACTGAAGAAACCTGTAGCCATGCTCCCACGATCGGAAATCACGGACGGGGACGAATACTGCCGACAAACTTGGCAACTTATGCAGTTGTTATCCCGTCGTTTCGCTGACCATTTCGAAAAACATTATCTGCCTACGCTACAACTTCGAACCAAGTGGTTTGCGCAGCAAGAAAACGTCAGCGCCGGAGACATGGTCCTTATTGTGGAATCAGATCTTCCACGTAAGCGGTGGCAGACAGGTCGTATCATCGAGACTCATCTCTGATGATGGTTTGGTGCGATCGGTAGAACTCGTCGTCATGCGACGTAACTTTAAGAAACCGGGAATTGTCTTCGAGATGCAGCAGCTCAATCGCCCAGTTGGTCGTTTATGTTTACTGGAAAGAGACAGAGAACTCTCCGGAAACTATGGAAGGCAAGATACTCTTCCCACGACCACCTCCCTAATCCAACAAACATCCAGGGACTCCCCAACGTAACGACGTCTGGAGTGGGTGTGTGACTATATCATTTTAAATTCGTTTTATTATTTTTATATTTAGGTATATATTATTATGTAATTTTATAATAATCGTTTTCTTTAATTTTTATTTAGTAGAATGTTATTTTAGCGATTATGTAGTAGAATTAGTGCCATATATATTCGCGTTTATTACTTAATTACTTATATTATATAGATTTAGTGCAACGGCGAGAAATAATTATTTTTCTCTTTCCTTACTGTCCGTATTACATTATAAATGCGTGACTACAGTAAGATGAAATGTCTGTACTTCTTAAAGTACAATAAAGCTCCTACTATATTCCAGTATTATTGGTAAGTAGAGTATTAGGAATGCAAAATTCAGATCCTCGTGTCTCGGCTAAACCAAGCTCTGGGTAGACCTTGGAAACGACTTGCCTCTTCTCACTGACATTGCTTCTTGCAATATTGCTCTCATACCGTATATTAAATAATACATATAGTAGCGTGATGTCCTTTTAACAGTAGCGTAAAACGCAAAATAAATCTGTTAAACCCTTTGACCATCTGTAATTCTAGTCGATTAAGATATCGCGGCACCCACCGATATACTTGAAAGACAAAATTCTAGAATCAGTGGTTAACGTCCCCAGACATGTTCTGGAATAAACCGGTGCCCATCTTAAATATTAACTATTAATATTTATAAAATTTGTCAAACAAATACGATAGAGTAAATACTTACAAGTTAACTCTAGAAAATCTATAAATTAAAATCTGTTAAATTTCAGATCCTTTAAAATTCTAGTCGATTAAGATATCGTAGCACTTACCGATACTCTTAAAAGGACAAATTTCCCAGAATTTAGGATCCTAGTCCCCAGACATGCTCTGGAATAAAATTGTGTCTATTTAATATTAAATAATAAAATTTATGGGAATAAATTTAAATTCATATCTTTTAATGAATTTGATAAATTGTCATAACGTCATAATTGTCATAAATTGTCAATCGTTTATAACATTCCCAAAATTCCATTAATTAATAGATCATGGGAGCGGAGATTCACCCTATTAAGTATATTAGTGTGCGAGAATCTCCAATATATAGTCAATAGCCGATAAAATTCATAAAATCATGTATAAAGGGGAATATTGACAATTAAAGAATTACTATTAAATAGCATCCCAGATCTGTATGCATGAGAATTACCCTAATTCTACTGCTAGCTTTCCATAATGTCACCATAGCAACAACCATGCTAGAATTAGAAGCGAGTTAAAAGAACAATAATAGCTTGCCCCATTGAATAGCATAAGGAATAAATAGCACACTGTTAGTATCCAAGGATACCTAATAATAACGTGGCATTCTGGAAGGCACTTGACTAATGGACAAATGGCCCGAATGTGTGCGGTTTGTGACAGTTGTGTGGAATTTGTGCGTTTATAGGTGAATGTTACTACTAAAGTGTGTTTACAGTAGCGAGTCGCAGTTGTGAAAGTAGCTCTACCTCTGCAGTAAGAACCTGAAGTAAATCTAAGCCCTTGGGACGGACAGTGGAGTGACTCGCGCTGGTTGTTGTTGTCGTTGTGCAGCTACTATGTTGGCGATAGGCACAGCGGCGACAGTACATCAGCGCTGAGGATCTTGCGCTGTCCGGGGGCCATGAGGGGTAGGCAGCGACGCCCGCTAGCCTAATTATAACTAATTATAATATTGATAAACTCATATAGCAGCTATGACAAGATGATCTTGGTATCAGGGAGCGATATACTCTACCGTTGCAAGCATTTGTTGATATAGCTTAATACGCGGCGACGCTAGTCCAACTGCTACGGAGGACGATGGTCGTTATATCGAACCGCCAATGTCCCAGGAGCAACTCACTCGTGAATTGGACTATCGAAAATTCACTACTCGCTATACGCATCGTAATGTTATGCATATGGACTTCTTAACTACTGGTCATCCTATCGATTTACACGATACGGACGATGTCGACACCGAAAGGAAAATGGTACTATTTAAATATGCGGAGTCGGAACGATAAACTGAAAATCGAATGCGAAAATTCTATTCGAAATCGACTCGAAAGAGAAGACGTTAAAGAACCGGATAAACGCTGTAATTCCAACGTATATTTGGAATTCTTGAGAGAAACATTGTAAAACCGAATAAATATCACCCGCGTTTCCCCTACAAGACGTGCGTCTTTGGTATTATTGCGATGAATGCCCAAGACCCAACCAACAAACGGAAAGACATAAACATCCGCGGAGACGTTGCTCTAAACACGGTTTTACTCGCTATATTTATGGGAGTTTCGAGCGAAACTTGTTCGATGTATCACCTACGCTCGCTCGACTCAAATGATCCTTAAATAAACCTATGATCAGAGTTCCGGAATACTCGGTCAGACCTCCTCATTCCCTAGTTAGACCTCAGACTCTTGATCCTAATAGTATCACGGATCCTCCCGAACTGTACTCACTGTTCAAAGATCTAGTGTTACCCGAACAGTTAGTCGGTGGCACTCCGGTTGTGGGCTCCCTAGATATTCGCCCATCTTACCTAGCCGGATTGGGACGCGGACATCTAATATCGCCATTCAACCGTATCATCGTCCCGGTTTAACCCGATACAACCTGTCACCGAGGAGGAGGAGAGAGTTGTACGAAACGCGTTGGACACTATTCGTCAAAAGATCAGAAAAGGAACCTACATTTGTTTAGAGAAACGTAAATTTCAGCAGCAAGTCCAAGCGGTAAACGAATTAGCTTTATCTCAGTTCGATCAGGAAATCCAGAATCTCTAAGAAGATATCGAACTTGGGCGACCCTACTCTCTAAAAGAGTTTTAGACGAATGCTTCCAACGACAAGCGGAGGAAAATCAGCTCGAGGAGAAGCATATCGATTCCGATAGAGCCCGAGAATGCGAGTTGAAAAGAATCATGAAACCGAGGAAATTTCTCACTACACACGGTCCACCTACCGCTTTCGTGCAAACGACCCGTCAGGGACCAGTAAGAGCTGCTGTCTTAAAATGCGCTCTCAAGGTTGTTCGACCTCGTTCCACTGAGGTTGATACCGATCAACCGGGTACCTTGACCGGCGGATACACCGACCGTAATTCTAAACCTTCCGATGCAATTGTATTGCACCCTTCACCCAGGAGTTATAGCCCTCCTAGTAAAGTGGCTCGCCCCAAAGAGAAAAGGAATCTTACTAGCCTCAAAAAACTGCGTAAACGCCGTCCGCGCAAGAAAGACTAACTGTTTAGAGTATTTTTTATATTTAGAAACTGTGATTTTTTATATTTTATAGAATTAAATCCCATTTTCTGGGAGCGGTGTAAAAGCCTTTGCGGATATAGCTAGTCATTTTCCCCGCAAAGTACTGTGTAGATATTTTAGTGGACATAAAAAGCCATTTTTCTTACTGTGTAGGTGTTTTAGCGGACATAAAAAGCCATTATTCTGTATGTGTACTTTAGCGGACATAACAAGCCATTTTATGCCGCAATGCGTCAAAATACTCTTAATACAGTGTAGTTCAGATGACGACATCTACCAGCTGATATGTCGATGTGGAGCTTTTTGGCTTTCTTTGTTCGGCTCGCTCGACCAATCAGAGCGATTTTCATTTTAACTTGTACAGAAGCCTACGGAAGATCGCGCAATGCATTACGGTCTTTGTTTACCTTTTCCTGAGCCCTGGAACATCGGCTTTGGAATTATTCTGTGTTTCAGACTTTAGCAAAACTTTTGTAGGCTTTGATTATAGGAACGTATAACTGTTATCTCAAACCAAACGAGTCACGCAAACTCAAGCAAACAAATCAACTCAATCTTTCACCGCATTATTTTACTGCTATTTACTGTCGGTTATTAATTGTTATCAGTTGATGAATATGTTGTTATATTTGGAGAATATCGATAAATAATCATAAAACCCCAATCTTCTTGATATACTGAAGGTAAGAGGGACCCGTTACATATAGCAATTGCGACTTACATTATAGTGGTTTTGGAGTGAATTGAATGCTATTTCATAGACCCTACATGTGTCAGTTGCTGTTCTCCTTATATATGATTAAAATTAGTGAAGGTCGGCAGATCAGTGTGCAGCAGTGTGCGGTAGTGTGCATGAGTGTGACAGATAACAAAGCATTTCCTAAAGAATGCGCTTTATACGAAAATCAATAGCCATCCCGTTGTGTTTAGTGTAAGTCATAACTCTGTTTACATACTTAGAGCGCCACGTCCTAAAGGAACTGTTAATATTTCCCGAAAGTGAATAATATTTGTCAGAGATATTATAGTAACGAGCAATCGAATAGTACAGTAAGTCTACATCGCAATAAGGTCAGAGCATACGAATCCAGTCTCCCTTAACCGTGGGTGAATGGTCGCGCTTAGGCTGGCTTCGGCTAATGTAACTTTATGTGTATCAAATACTTGTTATAGGCTAAAGTCGATTTATAAACTAGAAGACACCTAAAATTGGCAGGTTAAACTGCTAAAGGTCTAAAAGCGCGAACACTAAATCTTAGCACCAATTAAGCAACTTATGTACCATATTTACTCCCTATTTGCCTAAAACATCTTCTAGATAACTAGGCCAACTGATCATTAACTCTTATTACTTAAATATTATACACTTGTGTTTTTACTGGTTGCATTTCAAATTTACCACGCCTGGGTGTGTATCTTTGTTATTATTTACTTATATTTTCTTTATTAAAACTTTTGACTTCTTATGGATTCTTATTATAGGAAACAGTTAGCACAATCCCCTCACCACATCCGTATAGGACAGCCACAGTAAATATGAACCAAAACCATATTTCAGCAAAATATTTCATCTTCTCCATCAGAACAGTCATTATAACCATCACATATCCAACTAACATAAATGCAGGGATTAATAGATGTGAAGTCGGATCCCTTTTGGCACATGAACATATCATCATGACATGTATGGCATTGATGGACTTCATCTTCAACACAATTACCATATGGGGGTAAACCATAACTGCTACATATTAACTCATCCTCAGAACATGTTTGATTGTTTAAAGCAGTGGAGGATCCTTCATCAGCATCACACCCGGATTCGTCTGCACCATCGAAACAATCATTGAAACCATCGCATTGAAAGGATCTCAGGATACAATTTCCAAACGGTCCCGGTGATCCACCGCTACACAGAAATTGGTCCTCAGAACATGTTTCGTTGTATGAAGCAGTGGGAGGTCCTTCATCACATCCGGATTCGTCTGTACCATCCGAGCAATGATCCAAACCATCACACCTCCAACTCCCTGGTATACAAGAATGGTAATATCCGTTGGATCCATTGACGCACCGAAACATATCTTCCGGACATGGACAAATTTCCCAAGACTCATCACCTCCATCATCGCAGTCGTTCTTACCATCGCATAAAGATGCTATTGGAATGAATGAAACATGGAAATCAAAAGCGCCATCGTCGATGATGCCAGAAGCACACATAAATTGTTCACCATCACTACCCTCTGATGACTCTGTATTAGCGATGTATATGTTAATTATAGTGCACTGCAAACACATAGTGAGTAACCAGTTAGATGCCATTTTATTGATTAAATTAATGCTGGGAGTCCGTTTATATGTTGGATAGTAGGCCTACTCTATTCAGTTAGATGCCATTTTATTGATTAAATTAATGCTGGGAGTCCGTTTATGTGTTGGATAGTAGGCCTACTCTATCCTTGTCGCAGGAGATTCTCTTGTCGTAGGAGATTCCCTTGACGCAGGAGATTCCCTTGTCGTAGGAGATTCCCTTGTCGCAGAAGATCTCCTTATCGCAGGAGATCCCTTGTCGCAGGAGATCTCCTTGTCGCAGGCGTTTCTCTTGCTGCAGGAGATCCTTGTTGCATGAGATCCCTTGTCGCATGAGATTCCATTGTCAAAGGAGATCCCTTGTTGCAGGAGATTCTCTTGCTGCAGGAGATCCTTGTTGCATGAGATCCCTTGTCGCAAGAGATCCCTTGACGCAGAAGATTCCCTTGTCGACGTAGATCTCCTTGTCGCAGGAGATGCTCTTGGAGCAGAAGAAGCAGGAGATCCCCTTGTCACAGGAGATCTCCTTGTCGCCGTAGATTTCCTTGTGGCAGGAGAACCCCTTGTCGCAGGAGATCCCTTGTCGCCGAAGATTCTCTTGCTGCAGGAGATCCTTGTTGCATGAGATCCCTTGTCGCAGGAGATCTCTTTGTCGCAGGAGATCCCCTTGTCGCAGTAGAACTCCTTGTCGCAGGAAATCCCGTGGCTGCAGGATATACTTGTTGCATGAGATCCCTTGTCGCAGGAGATCTCTTTGAGGCATACGAGATCTCCTTGTCGCAGGAGATCTCCTTGTTGCATGAGATCCCTTGACGCAGAAGATTCCCCTGTTGTAGGAGATCCCTTGTCGCAGGTGATTATCTTGCTGCAGGAGATCCTTGTTGCATGAGATTCCTTGTCGCAGGAGATCTCTATGTCGCATGAGATCTCCTTGTCGCAGGAGATCTCCTTGTTGCATGAGATCCCTTGACGCAGGAGATTCCCTTGTTGCAGGAGATCCCTTGTTGCAGGAGATCCCTTGTTGCAGGAGATCCTCTTGGAGCAGAAGACGCAGGAGATCCGCTTGTCACAGGAAATCTCCTTGTCGCCGTAGATCTCCTTGTCTCAGGAGAACCCCTTGTCGCAGGAGATGCTCTTAGAGCAGAAGATGCAGGAGATCCCCTTGTCACAGGAGATCTCCTTGTCGCCGTAGATCTCCGTGTCGCAGGAGAACCCCTTGTCGCAGGAGATCCCATGTCGCAGAAGATTCTCTTGCTGCAGGAGATCCTTGATGCATGAGATCCCTTGTCGCAGGAGATCTCCTTGTCGCAGTAGAATCCCTTGTCGCAGTAGAACTCCTTGTCGCAGGAGATCCCCTTGCAGCAGGAGATCCTTGTTGCATGAGATCCCTTGTCGCAGGAGATCTCCATGTCGCAGGAGTTCTCCTTGTCGCAGGAGATCTCCTTGTTGCATGAGATCCCTTAACGCAGGAAATTCCCTTATCGCAGTAGATCTTCTTGACGCAGGAGATCTACTTGTCGCAGGAGATCTCCTTGTCGCAGGAGATCCCTTGACGCAGGAGATTCCCTTGTCACAGGAGATCCCTTGTCGCAGTAGATCTCCTTGTTGCAGGAGATCCTTGTTGCAGAAGATCCCTTGTCGCAGGAGATCTCTTTGTCGCAGGAGATCTCCTTGTCGCAGGAGATCTCCTTGTCGCAGTAGATCTCCTTGTTGCAGGAGATCCTTGTTGCAGAAGATCCCTTGTCGCAGTAGATCTCCTTGTTGCAGGAGATCTCCTTGCTGCAGGAGATCTCCTTGTTGCAGGATATCTCCTTGTCGCAGTAGATCTCCTTGTCGCAGGAGATCTCCTTGTTGCAGGAGATCTCCTTATCGCAGAAGATTCTCTTGTCGTAGGAGATTCCCTTGTCGCAGAAGATCTCCTTATCGCAGGAGATCCCTTGTCGCAGGAGATCTCCTTGTCGCAGGCGATTCTCTTGCTGCAGGAGATCCTTGTTGCATGAGATCCCTTGTCGTAGGAGATCTCTTGACGCAGGAGATCCCTTGTCGCAGGAGACCCCTTGTCGCAGGAGATCCCTTGTCTCCGAAGATTCTCTTGCTGCAGGAGATCCTTGTTGCATGAGATCCCTTGTCGCAGGAGATCTCTTTGTCGCAGGAGATCCCCTTGTCGCAGTAGAACTCTTTGTCGCAGGAGATCCCGTGGCTGCAGGATATACTTGTTGCATGAGAACCCTTGTCGCAGGAGATCTCCTTGAGTTGCATGTGATCCCTTGTCGCAGGAGATTCCCTTGTCGTAGGAGATTCCCTTGTCGCAGGAGATCTCCTTGTCGCATGAGATCCCTTGTCGCCGTAGATATCCTTGTCGCAGGAGAACCCTTGTCGCAAGAGATCCCCTTGACACAGGAAATCTCTTGTCGCAGGAGATCTCCTTGTCGCAGTAGATACCCTTATCGCAGTAGATCTCTTTATCGCAGGAGATATCCTTGTTGCAGGATATCCTTGTTGCAGAAGATCCCTTGTCGCAGTAGATCTCCTTGTCGCAGGAGATCTCCTTGTTGCAGGAGATCCCTTGACGCAGGAGATTCCCTTATCGCAGGAGATCTCCTTGTTACAGGAGATCTCCTTGTTGCAGGATATCTCATTGACGCAGGAGATCTACTTGTCGCAGGAGATCCCTTGATGCAGGAGATTCCCTTGTCGCAGGAGATCTCCTTGTTGCAGGATATCTCATTGACGCAGGAGATCCCTTGTCGCAGTAGATCTGCTTGTTGCAGGAGATCCTTGTTGCAGAAGATCCCTTGTCGCAGGAGATCTCCTTGTCGCAGGAGATCTCCTTGTCGCAGGAGATCTCCTTGTCGCAGGAGATCTCCTTGTCGCAGTAGATCTCCTTGTCGCAGGAGATCCCTTGTCGCAGGAGATCTCTTGACGCAGGAGATTCCCTTGTCGCAGGAGATCTCTTGACGCAGGAACAGGAAATTCCCTTGTCGTAGCAGATCCCTTGTCGCAGGAGATTCTCTTGCTGAAGAAGATCCTTGTTGCATGAGATCCCTTGTCGCAGGAGATTCCCTTGGCGTAGGGGATTCCCTTGTTGCAGGAGATCCCTTGTCGCAGGAGATTATGTGCTGAAGGAGATCCATGTTGCATGAGATCCCTTGTCGCAGGAGATCTCTTGACGCAGGAGATCTCCTTGTCGCAGTAGATCCCCTTGTTGCAGTAGATCTCCTGAAGCAAGGAGATCTACTGCAACAAGGGGATCTACTGCGACAAGGAGATCTCCTACGTCAAGAGATCTCCTGCAACAAGGGATCTCATGCAACAAGGATCTCCTTCAGCAAGATAATCTCCTGCGACAAGGAATCTCCTGCGACAAGGGATCTCCTGCGACAAAGGAATCTCCTGCGTCAAGGAATCTCCTGCGACAAGGAGATCTCCTGCGACAAGGGATCTTCTGAAACAAGGATCTCCTGCAACAAGGAGATCTCCTGCGACAAGGATCTCCTGCAGCAAGAGAATCTCCTGCGACAAGGGATTTCCTGCGACAAGGGATTTCCTGCGACAAGGGGTCTCCTGCGACAAGGGATCTCCTGCGTCAAGATCGAAGAGCAGCTCGAAGCCCCATCATCGGATAGATCACGGACCAGCATGGAATTGGAATGACCTAGACCACATCGACCACCATATAGAGAACCGGAGGCCAGACAAACTCCGAACCATCGAGGAGAAGATCCCATTAACATCTCATACTGATGAACAATGCGTGGACGGGAACGACTGGACGCTATTACCGAAAAGGGACACGGACAGTTGGACTTAGTCAACAAGATTGCTAAGTTTGCAGCCAGACACGGATTACCAGCACAACAACCGCCTAAGTTCTCTGGCAACGCGAAACACTGGCGTACACTGGTAAACTATGTAGAGTCCTAGATCGCTATGTGTGCCTTCACCTCGACGGAGAAGTTTAATTACTTGCTCCAAGTTCTATCCGGTGAGCCGAAGAGATTAGCAGAGACCTTCATTGGTGTTCCGAACGCCTTTGAGTTGGCATACGACCATTTATTTTCCATATACGGCAGTAATGTGGTCATGGCTAATAGAAGACATTATAGGCATTATAGAAGACCTCTGTAGAGGCGGACTTATTTCGAAACTGATCGATCTTCTACGACTCGCGGATGAGATCAAAAACGCTATAGGGACTTTACGGTCCATCGGTCAACTCGAGTACGCCAATGTGCCGACAGTTCTAATTAGGATCATTGGCAGACTCATCATTGGTTATGCTGAGAATGGCGATGGATAGAGTACCAGCGTGAAGAGGCTGGCAGGCTACTGAAACTCACCCACATTTACCAGTTGATTTCGCGAGAGGCCGTGGTTGAGACAAGGTCTAACTATATAGACCACCACATAGCGGCAGAAGGAATAGCTATAGTTACGCCGATTTGGACCAAACAACTTCCAACGAACGCGAAAGCCGTGATCTATGCCACCCCAACGGACACTTCCAAGGTTCTGACGCCAATAGGCACCAAACAGCCACGACAACAGTTGCTTGCGGATTTTGTAGGATGCCCATGTCACCAACACTTACGTTGACAGGATAGTTAACCTAACTACATCATGGACGGACGCGTGCCGCAAGTTAGCATGGCTCAAACGTTTGAGACAATATGCCAGAGGCAAACGCGACTTTCCAAGAAGACTTAATTTGGATGAAATTGGTAATTGTGAAGTTGATATTATTAAACATTATCAATTGCGATATTTCCCACGAGAGTTCACAGCAATCAATCAGGGTAAACAGATCAAGTTTTCACCGATCTTGAGTTGGAGTCCAATAATTTACAAGGGCTTGCTTTGTCACAAGTCCAGACTCCAAAACATTGACTTTGCACTAGACTTTAGGTATCCTATCATCATACCGCAACACCATGAGTTACAGCGCGCTATGATACTGGACGCACACGTACAACTCAAACACAGTCACACACTTTCTACACCTGCTGTCGCTTCGTAGCTCAGTGTACGTATTGCAACATCAAAGGACATAGGGCCCTTTGAGTGCCACGCGTATTCCTCGTGTAATAGTTTGATCCCTTCTGCCCACGCGAGTCCCTCGTGCAATAATTTGATCCCCACTGCCCACGCGCGTCCCTCGTGTAATAGTTTGATCCCCATTGCCCACACGCGCCCTCCGTACAAGTTTGATCCCCACTGCCCACGCGCGTCCCCTGTGTAATAGTTTGATCCCCACTGCCCACACGCATCCCTCGTGTAATAGTTTTATCCCCACTGCCCACGCGCGTCCCCTGTGTAATAGTTTGATCCCCACTGCCCACGCGCGTCCCTCGTGTAATAGTTTTATCCCCACTGCCCACTCGCGTCCCTCGTGTAATAGTTTGATCCCTACTGCCCACGCTCGTCCCTAGTGTAATAGTTTGATCCCCACTGCCCACGCGTGTCCCTCGTATAATAGTTAAGGGATAAACTAGGAGGGGATCAAAGGAGGAATCCTACTTCTAGATACCAACCCTCTGGCCAAGAAAGTTTGGAGCATAAGCAACACAATCAACAGAATAATGAGTACGGTAATCGACCACAAAGTGCTGAGAATAATCGAAGTACTGAACAGAAGAATATATATGGTAATCGACCAACTGGTGAACTTAATAATAGTAGTCATATAGGCTCAGTTTCACTATACTATGCCTACTTATTCGTGACTCGGATAGCTTGCAGCACTAATCAAGATGATGTCCAATCATACCTCTCTGGTAGGGGTATTATGATTCACAATATTCAAGTAATTTGCCAAGGGTACCTTTACAAATCCATGAGAATTGTTATTGATTTACACAACCTTGAGCGAGTTTGCAGTTCAAGTTTCTGGCCATGTGGTATTTCATGTCGCGAATGGCGAGTGAATCAACAGCCTGCAATTCCAAGGGTTGGTATGGTTTATAATCGTGGAAGATTATCCGAGCATAAGAGAAGTATGTACACATGGAAACAGCCGAGTAATATATGGCAGGGATCCGGTAGTTACAGAGCTCAAACTCCAGGGCATCACGAGCATATAAACTATCAACGATCCAGTCCCCATAGGCCACAAGGGATTGGAAATGGTGGATTAACCTTAGCCAGTGAGAACAAAGTAGGTCCAAGTGGGGCCAAAGAATTTCAGTACCGAGTTTAGTGACTCCGCCCAGCATTCAGCTCAATGCACTAATTCAAATGCAGTGCGCTTTGGAACTATTAACTGTCATGGTTATAACTCAAACTCAGATTATATTGTAGATTTGTTAAATAATTTGGATGTTCTAGCAGTGCAAGAGCACTGGTTGGATGAAACTGAAGCGAATTTACTATTACCGGGCCTAAACAATGATTTTGAATGCAATTATTTTATCAGTGAACAGATGAAGAATCCAACTCGTACACATGGAGCTGGAGGAGTTTGCTTATGGCATCGCAAAGGGATTTTCTCAAAGACAAGTACTATCTCTAGCGGCGATGACATTGTAGGAATATTAGCTTACCCTACACCTGATCAGTCAACCTCAACGTCAACACCGATAATGATATTATGATGTTATGCACCAGACTCATCCAAACCCACAGAGAAATTTGAGATATTCTTGGGAAGGCTCAATAATGTATTGGATTCAGTGGACTACGCTCTGCCGATAATCTTAGGAGATCTCAATTCTGTTATCGGATCGTTGCAGGGGGCCAGGTGTAATAAACAAAAACCATCATGGCATGGACGTCGTCTGAATGAATTCCTGAGTAACAAGGAGCTTCTTGTGATGGATACGTACGATATGTTTACTGGGCCAGTTGTCACTTTTAAGGGCTATGGGTCTTCATACATAGACCATATTATTTCTTCTAAAATGGTCATGGGTTTTACTACGTGGGGATCCATCCTAGAATGTGAACCTGGAATTTTCTCGGATCATGTTCCTGTTTTGTTTTGGATTGATCGTGAGAAATTATTTAATGTAAAGAGGAAATTCATTGCAGTAAAACTATGCCTAGCCCAATTAGGGTTGACTGGAAACGGGTAACAACACAACATCAACTGAACTATCGGCTAAAAGTAGAGCATGAGATTAAAGAATTGTACACCTCCATCAACTTGCATCCATCTCGGTGGAAAAATACTGAAGTAGATAAGTAGCCAAATCGGTCCAACAGATAATTTGTCAGTCGGCTTCTAAACTTCTGCCATCCATTAAACACAAACGCAAGACAAATAACATAAGGATTAGATCTTCAAAGTTACATATAATGGCAAAAACTACAAAGGATCTATATAACCTGTGGTGTCATGATGGCTAATGTATGGATAGCAATTATGGTAAAGCGTATCAGGAGTCCAAAAAATCAGTTCGGCGTCTCAAAAATTTCCTTGCTAGAAATCTAGTTTCAGTCAATGCCAGGAAGGTTGCAGCCACAATGACCTCAAATCCGAGCAAATTCTGGCAGAGCATTGCTTCTAATAAAATTACGAGTGGAACAATACCAACAAATGCCCAGGAAAAGATAAGGTCCGCACTAGAAGAGAGAAATTTTCCAGGTAAAGAGTTCTACACTTCCATCAATGAACTGAAATCGGACTTGCAGAATAGCTGCCCAGACGCGGTGGTACCTACTGTCTCTGCTACAACACTACAGCGAGCAATTTTGGTTATATCCACCGGCAAATCTCCAGATACAATGGGCCTTGTTATTGAACATGTGCTTAGCCTGGACGTTAACTTTATTTGCAGAATTCTTGCAGACATTATAAATGTGTGTTTAAGAACTGGACATATATATACCTTAGTTTTTTGGTGAAACAATATTCACAAGTTTGTATAAGGGAAAGGGACGTGACATCATAAATCTTTCAGACAAATTGCCACAGTGAGTCTGTTCGGAAAAATATTTGAATCTATTGTCCTTCTGGAATTTTTGCCGATACAAGATTTGATTCCTAACGCTCAATTTGCGTATCAGAAGAAGATAGGCTCAGATTTGGTTATAAGTGCTTTGTTAGAATTCTTGGAGTCTAAGCGTCGGTCTGGTAACACAGTGTTTCTATATCAGTTGGATGTGACTGCGACTGGTGCCTTCGATTATGTCGAATTCGTCTGTTTATTCCGGAATTTGAAGGATAATGTGAATCCATATGTGCGTTCCTTAGATTATCACTTTTCATTAACAGTAGCAAACAGGACAACGATTATCATACTGCAAGTCTCAGTGGGGCCTACCGACAATGTTCCAACTCCTTCCCAATGCCAGATATCCTATCCATCCTAACATTCTCATACTGCAAGAAGGAATTATTATCTCGTCTAAACAACGGATCACTAACATCTGGTGAAACGATGAAACGAAACTTTATTAATAACTGTCAGCCTTCGCAAAACGTCTTTCGACGTGAAACACATGCGATCGCAAGATCCTCCGGGGTCTATTGTTTCTCGGGTCATATGCGAGCAATGCTGTAGTCTACTCTTTACTCGGATGTTATTCGTTGTCAGCAGAAATATTCAAAACCGGCACAAATATGATCCACAGGATACAATCGTGTCCCAACACTCTACTTCAGTCTATACTTCATGCGTGTCTTCAGAAATGGAAAAAATGAGAAAGGGCGTCACCGGGGGTTGAACCAGCGCTATACGTACGTTTCAGCCTATCAGGCCTCTTCAGTAGCGCTAACTAGTTCAGCCACTTGTCCCTGACATTCACTATCCCACCTAATCCACTCCTGATAGGGTGAAACGTACGTATAGCGCTGGTTCAACCCCCGGTGACGCTCTTTCTCATTTTTTCCATTTCTGAACAAAACCATAATATTACATCTTTAATTACAGTTGCATTAACAGCTCAAACTCCAATTTATTTATTAATTAATATACACCGAAACCGAGATTATTTAACATAATTATACACCAAGAGCAGTATACCAGCGCTGAAACAATACAGAGGATTCTCTACAGGTAGAAACACAAACAGTAATAAATTTGTTAGCTGATTTACTAACTCTCGATAAAAGCGAAAACATATTAGTACGAATTACAGCTTTGAAATTATTAATCCTATTCGCGACAAATAAAGTGTCTGCATCCTCTGTGCGACCATAACCGAAAATCTGTCGAAAAGTAGTATTATACGCTTTTCCATTCTAAATATCGACCGCAGAGAACAGCCATATATATTGTAACAGAAAGTCTTAAACAACAAAATTTTAATTGATATTGAACACTTCGAAAAACGTCTTACCAACTGATTTCCTCTACAGTACAAATTACATTTCTGACGCTGCATGTCAGCCTCGTCAGAGAGATCACAGCTGATAATGTGTCCTAAATATTGTACCTGCTTAATAACACACAGTAGAGGCAAACCTCCTAAATACACATCAGCGGCCCTACCAAATTTATTGGGAAAAAAATATACACAGTGTGATTACACAGGGTTAAAAATTATGTCAAATTCAATTCCGCACTGTTCACAGACCCAAGAACCGACGTAAACCAAAAATGCTCGGAGAAAATATAACCAAATTCATCAGCATACTATAATAAATGATTCAACAGTAGGGAACCTAATTTACAACCTGTGTTATATTATTTATTCTTATATATTCTTATGTGTTATTTTATATATTCTCATATTAACTGAGTTTAAGCGTAGACTTTAAACCATTCATGTACATTATGGCTGGGGGGTGGGGGGGGGGGGGGGGGGTTGTGGTGTCAAAAGGATAAATACCTACATTCCACCAATTCAATACAAATTATGTTAACAAATACCAACATACTGTATACTGCAATAAACAGTAAACCATCTGTCTACAATCACAAGCCGCCCCTGGCTGCAGTAAAGAAAGCAATTATCATATCATATAATTGGACTATTTGAGAGCTGCGGTACCTTAGTGTACGTATCATTGTATTTTAATTATCAACATAGATTACAATCTGATGTCTACTGTATAAGACTATGTACAGTACAGTACAGTATAGGACTATGGATAGTACAGTAATTATTAATAGCTGTAAGTACAGTCGGTAATAGACAGACTGCTGACGCGACTACTGGCGCCATTATGTCTCGGCAGTATCTTTAATGTACAGTAAGGCAATCACAGATATCGACTATTACAAAACCTATTTACATACCCGACACTCGTCAAATAACAAACAACAAACAAACATAACAAAGGAGACAGGCAGCTAACTCACATCGGTACCTGAAACGACCCGAAACAAGTCTAACAAGTCTGACGATCAACGATCAATTCTAAAATCACAACTCTTAAAAACTGCTTAGTAATATTCAGTAAGTTGTTATTTATAAAAATACTTATACAACTCAATACTTTGAGTTAGAAGGGACTGAAAGCAATAGAATTAACAAACAATGGGTAATGGATCGACTTATAATGACCGCGAATTCTAAAAAATACAGTGGATACACATTCGACCCCCCCCCCCCCCCCCCCACCCCCTCTATATAATGATGTAACAAGTAATCAGTAGGCCTAATTATGGAACAAATGTAAATATGACTGCGCACAGCAGCCGGCGGAACAATGATATAAACAGAAACAAATAAAATAAAATATAATATATTTAATAATATTATTATTTAATAATTATTTATAATATATTTATTTTATATACTGTATTAAATGAACATACTTACATTAACTTATTTTTATTACTGCGCAGTAGTTGTTGCTTACGAGAGTATATTTTATTTTATTACTTTCTTTTTCTGACAATATTCTCTTAGGGAGGCAATTGTCCGGAGGGCAATTGTCCGGGGGGCAGTTGTCCAGGGGGCAATTGTCCGGAACAAATGACAGATATGGAGGAAGTTGTCGTTATTGTGTGGGTGTGCCTACACGGATTTAGCTGACGTTCTTCTATTTACGATTGGTTTCATCTACTCCTTTCCAGATCAGAAGCAAGATTTGCTTGTATATATTTCCAGGATTTTAAAAAGAATGTAAAATACATTATCTAATGTAGAAATATCAGTAATACCAGTTGAAGTTCTCCTTACAAAAGTTTGGCACAGTACAGTAGATATGACAGTAGGTATACAGTAAATAAAGTACTGTAGTCCGGATCTAGGACAATTGCCCCCCCCGGACAATTGCCCCCGGGCAGTGGGGATCAAACTATTACACGAGGGACGCGCGTGGGCTACTACTACTAGGATCGGCATGCTGCATTGCAGCTGCATTTTTAAGAATGCTGTGCCGGCTTGTCAACAAAATTGCACCGCCACAACTCCCTATCACCCATGACATTTGCTAGATCATCCGCATCTTTAAGACTACCCGTAATTTAGTGTAATTTTCTGAGATGAATTTTTTTACAAATCTTTATCATATTGCTTGAAATTTGAAACGCAACTAGTTCAACTCACCGACGTTGACACCATGAAGCCGGGATTTTCGATTTTGAAGTAAAATTTTTTGAATACGCATTTACAAAAGTGTCTTTTACAAAATCGCACCCTCCGAACCATTGCTATTGTTCACATTAGTTGTAATTTTTTCACATCAATAGAAAGCTTGCGTTGCAAGGATTCCAAATATGTAACAATATCTGAATTTCGTTGAGAAACAGCTGAGGAATATGCGTTCAAAGATTACAAGAATTATCGTTCGCTGCAGGCCATTTATTCTACTGTATAATAATAAAACAACGTTATGCCTATTCAGTCTATTCTATTATTGCGTAGCTACACATAGATAAAAAAAATGTTCCAGAACATTGTGTATTTATTAAATAGAATAAATGGCCTTCAGCGAACAATACTTACAATCTTTGAACGCCTTTATCTCAGCTGTTTCTAAACGAAATTCAAACATTGTTAGATATTAGGAATTCTTGCAATGCAAGCTTTCTAATGATATGAAAATTTACGACTAATGTGAAGAATAGCCCCGATTCGGAAGCGCTTGCTATAAAAATCCCCCTCCCCTTCCTGGGGGGGGGGGGGGGGGGGGGGGGGTTATACTAGGCCTAGATGAAAAGTAAACTCACTAAAAACGTACGGTACACAGAGTTTCAGGTGAATTGCGACACCCCAAATTAGGCCCCCCTCACACGGAGCAACTTGTTTTGAAACTTGTTGCTGGACCCCCACACACACAGAAACTTGTTGCTCAAGAAAATAACAATTATTTCTAAATAAATAGCTAACATGTCCAGGCATTTATATATAATATCATATCACTCAAATTATCGAATATTAGCTCTAATATAAAAATTTGGATGTAATAAAAGTTTTTAAAAAAAATTGCTGGGAATATAACTTCCAGCATCTTGTTGCTGGACCCCCTCACACACAGAAACAAGTTTCAGAAACAAGTTGCAGCAACTTGTTGCTGGACTCCTCACACACAGAAACAAGTTTTGGAAACAAGTTGCAGCAACTTGTTGCTGGACTCCTCACACACAGAAACAAGTTTCGGAAACAAGTTGCAGCAACATGTTTCTGTGTGTGAGGGGGTCCAGCAACAAGTTTCTGAAACAAGTTGCAGAAAAAGTTTCTCCGTGTGAGGTGGGCATAAAATTGGATGAGAGTTTGTATTGAGTGTACTACACTCAATACTCAATACTACTACAGTATAGGGCCATGTCAGAACCCCATATGTACCGCGTTACAGCCATGTCGAAGTGCTACAGTAGTATAGCAGCAGGTAGTATAGTATAGAGAGCCCAGGCAGAGGCCGCCTAGAACCAGAGCAATTTCATTATAGAAGCCGTCCATAACCAGAGCAATATCAGGGCACAGGACGACTACTCGAACCAGAACAGTACCAGAACGGAGTGTGATCCATATCACACTCCGCTATAGTGATCCATATAGCCAATGCAAGGGTGGATCCTGGTCAAAGCTAGAGAATTTCCAGGGCTAGACCATGACCTACTTACTATAACTACTATTATAAACTACTATTATAGAAGGTCATGGCTAGACCAAAACCAGTTAGTGCCCGATATGAAATCGTATGAACCCGAGTATTGCGCGATTCTGGACAAAACAACAGCAGTGCAACAGTGGATGGAGTCCAGGTCAAAAACAGTCACAAATATGATCAATCATGATTAGATCCAGCAAGAGAGCAGTAGTGCACCGAAAAGTCCAGTGAATATGAGTAATGAGCTCTGTGGCTGTCGGAGCCATGCCAGAACCAGAGATGAGCCAGGCCAGCACAAGAGCAGTACCAGACAAGACCCCTGTTGGTCATGCCAGGCCAAGCAGGCAGATTTTAGAAGGTAACTTTCTAACAAAAGTTTAGAAAGTAAATTGACTAGATACTGTGAAAAAAGCTACAATAATTCCTCCCAATTATATACTTTCGTCCAAGTACAATCAATCGCTTACTCAATTATACTAGACAGATAATCTGCTGGTGGCTGGCGTGAGCGCGCAACATCAATGCTTCTGTTTGTTTCATAGATGAGGCATGGATGATAAGTCAAAGCAAAGCGCCGCACTAATATAGGCCTACTGTATATACTGTATATAACTTTATGTACTAAACTTCAAACATAGTGCCGCACTAATGTTGGCATACACAGCATCAACATATCATGTCATGGAACGACATGGTGTGGCATGTATTGCATATCACTGTACAGTATATAATCCTATAAAACATAATGACACAGAATAGCATAAAATAAAATAAATTCACTTTTTACTCTTCGTTCCATAAAGTAAGCAAAGGGAGAACTGAGTAGGACTAATAGCTGAACTAATGATTGTGGCTACTCTCTATGACGCGGTGCGGATGAGAAGGGATGGGAAGAGAGCGGGGATGGGAGGATGAGGGGATGGAAGGAGGCGGGGATGGGAGGAGGCGGAGATAGGAGGAGGTGGGGATGAGAGGAGGCGGGGATGGGAGGAGGCGGGGATGGGAGGAGGCGGGGATGGGAGGAGGCGGGGATGAGGGTCGATCGTAAATTACGTTATAACACTAGGATGCGCGACCATCTGTCAATGACGTAACCAAATATGTGCGCACTAGCTAATGTGGGATAGAGGTTTTAGTAGAAGCGATATGAAATTGTACTTCTACTAGTTTGTTCACTGTGTCATTGTGGAACCTCATAGCATTGCAAATGTCTTCTGCAGAATATACAGCATAGCACACTTACTACTGCATGTTATGACACATATTATAATAGAATGTACTGTAACTATTTATACATATTACTAGAGACGGGCCTATGTGTCCCATGAAGCAAGTCGTAGGAGACAGTACGAGTCAAGTGAAAGCTTTTTGTTCTGTCTGATAAATTAGTGTGAGGGTAGTCCCGGTGGTGTACGATAAATATTCTAGACAACTTGAAACTATAATTATAGTGATGAACTGGATAAAATATTCAGTTCCATCCGCCGAGTTTATTTGTTTTTCACTATAGTAGTTTTTATTTCAATAAAAAATTTTTTCATATATTACTCTACAATAATTATTACGCCTTATCCTATTTTTCGATTTTGTTTGTGTTTGTGTTTTTTTTTTTTTTTTTTTTTTTTTTAAAATCGTTAGCCTATTATACCGGTACCATTATTTCATTTATCAGTTTTTATACCTTCCAAACTGTGCACGGCACGTGCAATGTACCGTAGCGTAGCGCGTAGGACTGAAATTTAAATCAGTACTCTAAATATTAGGTCTATCTTTTCATTGCAGTACTATGTAATATTTCATTTAATATATTATTTCCCTGAAGAAGGGCCTTAGTGCCAGAAATCGATCGGAAACCAAGCGTTTTTATTAGTACAAGGGAGCGTAGACCCCAGAATTTACAATAACATTCATTATGAAACTCCACTCCCTGAAGACGGCATGTCAGCTTGTTAGTAATTTATAGAAATTTGTAAGGTACAGTAATGGGGTAAGCCATACGAAGGCAAAACATTTTGCTACTTGACGTGAGACTTTTAGCGGGATGGGTCAATAATAGCAACTACAGTAATAATATTTGTACCTGTAGTTGATTTAAAGCTGTGAAGTTGAACAATTCTAGTCAGCAACATGACCAAGTCGAAGACCAATATTATTGACGGAATTTAGGCACCACCAGCTCTACAGACTCCCCTTATGGGGCTAAACAACGGTCACGTAGAGTTTTGACAACAGTAGTCGCGATAAAGTAGTGCTATATGGATGACGGGCATAACGTAAAATCTATAAAATCTAAATATATAATTTTTAAATTAGTGGATAAGTTAGCGGACAGTCGAGCGGAGCCGGTTAGCGTAGCACGAGCCTGAAAAGGATTCGGGCTACGGTGACACTAGGCAAAGCAAGGGATAGACCAGTCGGACTACCGACGGTCCTTTGACGGCCTACCGACTGACTTATGAGATGACGGACACATTCTGACCGGATAGACGGGTTTCAAACCTAAGACCTAAAGACCTAAAACCTAAGACGGGTTTAAAATCTAACTGAAGTATTCTGACTGATTAACTAATTCGTACCTTAGGCTTATTAATATTGTTATAAAAACTCATTTATTGTGCATGTTGTTCTACTTCGAAAATTGCCCCAAAACACGAAAATTTTCATAGACTCAATGATAGAATCGGCAGCTGCGCTGGTGTGCTCATAAAAAAATGATAAATAGGGTCTAGTAATGAATGCTATTATTGAATAGGCCCAAACTGCGGAGAAGTATATTACTTGCCAAGTTTAGTAAGGTTGTGTTTACTAGGTCGATTATGTAGCCTATGTACAGTATTACCCCAGCTTATAGCTCTTCCCATAAATCCCACTGTATGGGAATATCTACAAGGTTACTCACTGTCACGCCAGCTGAATGACTTTTAGTTTGACAGAGTTCTTCTGTTGACTATCGGATATTATTATTATTATTATTAATATAAATTTACACCATAACTTAGAACTGAACAAAGACTGCATAGACAATTTAACTATAGTATTATATGGTGATGGGGTTTCCCCCATAAAAGATACATTACATACATTACTTAGTTTAAAATATGAGTTAATAATTATTTAAGGTACATTAAAATACATCGAGTTAAAATTATTACTGTATGTAATTGGTCTAAAAAGGCCGTGCTAATTATGAGATTAAACGAAGAAGTTAAAAGGGTCAGAAGACTGGATGTTATATGAAATTAGATATAAATATTTGTATTAAAATAAGATGAAATATATATATACGTATTAATAAAAGGGTCGGTCTCTGATGTCGTAAAAATGAAATTAAATATATGCGTATAAATTTAAAATGAGATGCAGTAAATACGTATTAAAAGGGTCAGAGTGGATGTGAAATGTAATAAAATTTGTATTAATTAAATAAAGCATTATAGAATATAAGTCGTTATCTACGGGTATAAATCATCGAGACGAGAGTTATTATTTCTACAGTTCATCAAGACGCAGCTGCAGCACACCGACCAGCTACAGGGAATATCAATTGAGTAGTGTTTAATGAAGTACCTCCAAAATAAATCGATCAGACGAGATTTAAGCCCTACATGGTTTGTGAAATTGATTCGATTAGGTAATACATTTGCAATGTAAGGTACTCGGAACCAAAAGTTTTGTTCTGACTTGCATTTCTTCGGCCGCACAACATTAAATAAAATCCGATCATTTGAACGAGTATTTTGGTTTGATGGTCTGCTTAGTTTGAGGTGTTCTTCCCAGTTGATATCGCATTTTCCAGCGATAATCTTCGACAGCGTCATCAAATCTAGGAGTTGTAGGTAGAGAGAAAGGGGGAGTATGTTGAGTGATTTGAGCCGATCTGTGTAAGTCGATTCATTATCTCGTAGTATCCAGATAGTGGCACGTCGTTGTAGACTCTCTATACGTGATAGGTCGTGTTTATTTGGAGACCAACATGGTGATGCATAGGTTATTATCGGTAGAATCATAGATTTGTACATATTTAATTTCGATAGAGCGGTAAGATTTGATGCACAGTTACGTTTTATTAGTTGGAAGGCCATGTTTCCTTTACTGCATTTTTCAGTTACGTGTGCGGTCCAGGTAATATTCGATGAGAAGGTGACTCCCAGATCTTTTTCTGAGGTGGTTCGTTCTATCGGATGGCTATTAATAAATTTTACGTTGGACTGCCCTTGAAAAATAAGTTGTTTACATTTGCTGATATTAAATTCAAGACCGTTACTTTGACCCCAGACTGATAATTTATTTAAATCGTCTTGTATTTGTGGGGGATTGGTTGTCGGATATATGGAAACAAGTTTGCAATCGTCAGCGAGTAGATAAGGGTCTGTTTGTGTGCAAATGTTCGGTAGGTCATTCGATTCTACTAAGAATAACAATGTTGCTAGAATACTTCCTTGCGGAGTCCCGCTGTCAACATCTTTAGTTTTTGACACTGCATCCACAACTTTCACTGATTGAGTTCTATCTGATAGATAGCTACGTATCATTTCCCATAGTTTACCCCGAATTCCTAATTTCCATAACTTTAGTAGCACCGAACTATGAGATATTGAGTCAAAAGCCTTTTGAAAGTCTAGATAAATTATTTCTATTGTTGAATCATTATTTTCTATAGCGTGATATATTTTATCTAAAACCACAAGCAGTTGAAGAACAGGTGAGCGGCCTTTTCTAAAACCATACTGAGCGTGATGATAAAGTGGACGAAGATGGCTGTAAATTGGCATGTAGATACATCGTTCTAGAATTTTCGAGGGGATGGAAAGTAGAGATATTGAACGGTAAAGCGGTACTGGAGTTCTATTGCCCTTCTTATGTCGTGGTGATATTGATGCATGTTTCCATTCTCGTGGAAAGTAACAGTTGTCTTTAAACACCAAAAATAATGCAGATAAAGATGGTGCTAGTTGTACGCTTAGTTGTTGGAGGAAACGTGATGGTAAGTTATCGGGGCCTCTGGCTTTGGTAACATTTAGTGATGTTAGGAGTAGTTGTACAGTGGATACAGACACATCGTAGTCGTCAATAAAATTATCGTGGTAGGGATCCTCAGTGGGGGATAATGTTGGAGGAGTAATTGCTGCTGTTTTTATTACTGGCTTTTTGTAAACTGAGTGGAAGAATTCGGAAAAAAGGTCAGCTTGTTCTGCCGGTGTACATGCGGTATACCCATTATAAGTTACAAGAGGTGGTATTGCACTGGTGTTTCGTAAAGATTTGAAGTATTTATAGAGTTGTTGCATAGAGCGACTACTGGCTAGTTTGCATTCATGTTGAGCCTGGTCAGTTTCTAGATCTGTATTTATTTCGTGTTCCATATTTCGTAGTTTATTCAATAGAGATGGTGGTGGCTTTTTGTGTTCGGGGTATTTGTTAACTCTGCGTTTCAATGTTTCCAGTTTGTGTAATTTGTGTGAGGTGTGTTGGGTAACCCATGGTGGTAAGACTGAGCGATGGAGAGTTCGTCTTGGTACGCTAGCTTCAATTATTTTTCCAATCCATTCGTACCATCTTGTGAGTAAATTATCTAGGTCTTCTATTGTATGGGGTCCAACCGTTACGCTGAAGGGGTTCTTTGTGCAGATGGTTGTGGCAACACCCACATCAAGTTTACAGAAACTACTGTATGACGATTAGTTGAGTTAATGGTGGGAACACGTTTTGGTGCTGCATTTAGTATGACTTGTACTGGATGGTGGTCGGATTTACAATTAGTTTTCAAATGATTATAGCCTTCGAAAAATGAATTTACATCCACAATTAGGTTATTAGAGTTCAAAAGCAATATGTCTAGCGTATTTGAACCTCTCGTGGGGAATGTAACGTATTGTTTAAAATTAAATTCATCAAAAATATTTAAAAATGCACTTTCATATGGATCCCTAGAAAAGAATGAGTCCCAATGCACATTAGGCAGATTCAAGTCACCGCAAATAATTAAATCATTTAGATTTATTTCCCAGTTTTTGATTATGTTAAAAAGAATAATAAAATTAGATATTGGAATACGATATATACTTTCACTTGGGGGATTGTATATACATACAAGCCCTATTTTCCTATTGTTTAAAATACAAGTACAAGCACAAACGGCATTGGTTAAGAGATTAAAATTATCGGATAGCTCATCCTTGATGTTTAGTGTGGTATATGGTATACCGGATTTGATAGCGATTAAAGCACCACCATGTGAGGATACACCATCGGGTTTACCTGGTCGTTCTGCACGAACTAAATTATATTTACTGAGAAAAAGTTCCCTATCATTAAAATCTGGTGTTAACCATGTTTCACATAAACACACGAAATTATAATCTAACGTGAGTAGAGTATTTGCGAGGTTCTTTCGTTTATCTAGCCGAATAATACCTTGTGTGTTATATATAAGTAAGTCCGATCTATGGGTGTTCATGTTTGAGTTTGACCCGCTGGGTGCCATGGGTCCGGACGCAGGGAACGGAGACCCGCTGGGTGCCGTGGGTCTACATGCAGGGACCGGAGACCCGCCGGGTGCCGTGGGTCTACACGCAGGGAACGGAGACCCCCTGGGTGCCGTGGGTCTACACGCAGGGAACGGAGACTCGCTGGGTGCCGTGGGTCTACACGCAGGGACCGGAGACCCGCCGGGTGCCGTGGGTCTACACGCAGGGAACGGAGACTCGCTGGGTGCCGTGGGTCTACACGCAGGGACCGGAGACTCGCTGGGTGCCATGGGTCCGGACGCAGGGAACGGAGACCCGCTGGGTGCCGTGGGTCTACATGCAGGGACCGGAGACCCGCCGGGTGCCGTGGGTCTACACGCAGGGAACGGAGACCCCCTGGGTGCCGTGGGTCTACACGCAGGGAACGGAGACTCGCTGGGTGCCGTGGGTCTACACGCAGGGACCGGAGACTCGCTGGGTGCCGTGGGTCCAGACGCAGGGAACGGAGATCCGCTGGGTGCCGTGGGTCTACATGCAGGGACCGGAGACCCGCCGGGTGCCGTGGGTCTACACGCAGGGAACGGAGACCCCCTGGGTGCCGTGGGTCTACACGCAGGGAACGGAGACTCGCTGGGTGCCGTGGGTCTACACGCAGGGACCGGAGACCCGCCGGGTGCCGTGGGTCTACACGCAGGGAACGGAGACTCGCTGGGTGCCGTGGGTCTACACGCAGGGACCGGAGACTCGCTGGGTGCCATGGGTCCGGACGCAGGGAACGGAGACCCGCTGGGTGCCGTGGGTCTACATGCAGGGACCGGAGACCCGCCGGGTGCCGTGGGTCTACACGCAGGGAACGGAGACCCCCTGGGTGCCGTGGGTCTACACGCAGGGAACGGAGACTCGCTGGGTGCCGTGGGTCTACACGCAGGGACCGGAGACTCGCTGGGTGCCGTGGGTCCAGACGCAGGGAACGGAGATCCGCTGGGTGCCGTGGGTCTACATGCAGGGACCGGAGACCCGCCGGGTGCCGTGGGTCTACACGCAGGTAACGGAGACCCCCTGGGTGCCGTGGGTCTACACGCAGGGAACGGAGACTCGCTGGGTGCCGTGGGTCTACACGCAGGGACCGGAGACCCGCCGGGTGCCGTGGGTCTGCACGCAGGGAACGGAGACTCGCTGGGTGCCGTGGGTCTACATGCAGGGACCGGAGACCCGCCGGGTGCCGTGGGTCTGCATGCAGGGAACGGAGACCCGCCGGGTGCCGTGGGTCTACACGCAGGGAACGGAGACCCGCTGGGTGCCGTGGGCCTGGATGCAGGAACCGGAGACCCGCTGGGTGCAATGGGTCTTGTTATTGGATTATATAGTCATTCTATATTTATTACCTGTGATTGAGATGGATTTGTTGTAGTTGGGGATATATTACAGGAGGTACTAAATGAAGATGAGTCAGATCTGTAGAATGTTCGTTGTCTATGTAAAGATTGATCGTTGGTTAGCCCAGCTGTGTTCATGGTTTTTCCTAGATTGTTAATAGATGCCGAGTCAACCACTTCGTTTCGGTAGATGACCCAGCGTTTATCTGGATGACTAGATTGCATCGCACGCCTTTCCTGTCGTAAGTCATATTGCAGACGACTTTCTTCTGGTGTGAGATCTAACGATATATATATGTGGTTATATCTTTGTGATTTACGTAAATCACGAGCTTTCTGTAGTAGTTTAGCCCGCTTTTCTGGGGGTAATGTAACTACTACGGGTTGCGAGTTGTTTTCTCGTAGTTTCCCCACACGTTTAAAGTTTATATCGTTCTCTTCTAGTGTGACATTGAGAGTAGAGGCGATGTCGATAATAAGATCTTTGTCATTATCTTGCGGACTGGAACCGGATATAACGATGTTTGATCTGCGTTTATTTTGTTCAGATTCTTCGTGTTTTAGTTGCCGTGTTAGTATAGCGAGGTTTGTTGTATTGTTTGGTTTTTTGCAGCGGGAATATGACACGTTTTTCCATGGCCAAGCTTCATTACTTGTTGTATCACCATTAGTAGTCGTATTTTCAGTCGTGCGATTACTGGCAGCGGATTTTAAATCTTCGAGTTCTAGGTCTATATCATCGTGTTTCTTTTGTAGCTCTTCGATATTACTTTCTGTCTCAACCCTAAGGTTCTTGAAAGCATTCTCCATAGCTCGTCTATTATCTTTGATCTGTACCTCCAAGATCATAGATCGAGAATCGAAGTCATTTACTTGTCCATGGAGTTTTGTTATATTGTGGTCTACTCGCAGTTCCAAGGCTTCCATTTCCTTTGATAAATTAGATAAACGACAACCAACACATTTTCCGCAGTAGAAGTCGATGCGACCAAAATCCGTCCCTATCTTTACGATGCAAATCATCGATACATCGCAATTGGAGCTAGAGCAACTCACCTCAATCTCAGTTAGTCCATCGTCACGATTTGCTGTGGGATCCGCTACCGATTTAGTAGTTGCTGTGACCAAATTTGACGATTTCCCGCTTATCCTTTTGTTTTCTTCTTTTGATTGTTTGTGTAGTTGAGATTTCGGCTCGTTTATATTGGGGTTCCCAGCTGCAACTCCAATGCTGAGACGACGAGAAGATAAGGACATACTTTGACGATGGTTGTCATCGCTGTTATTGTTTCTTTTCCGCTGCGACGACATTCTTAAAGTAGTAGATACTAATCCAGATCGGCCCAAAGGGTGCCAGATATAAATTAATTTGTAGTACCGGTAAATCAAATAAAAAGTATGTCGCCGGTCCACGGTAAACAGTTTAGTTATACAGTTTAGCAATAACAATATAATTAAATTTAATATAATTAATACTAAAACTCGGAACTCGGAACAACGGGAACTAATACTGATTGTACTCTGCTGTAATAATAATGTAATTGTTGTATTTAATTAATATCGTGGTTTACATTGAACAGTGTAAATTGTAAAAGCGGTTTACATTGAAACTTCTGAACTTGTTTTATAATTTATTACAAAAATAATAACGAATTTGTATTAGCACTTCTTGTGCGCGATTGTATTGAATTCATGACAACTGCTGTTATTATTATTAATCAATTGACACCTCGACTCCTCTCTGACTGCTCTATCCGATAGAACAAAATAATCATTTCACTAACTGCTATCTATCTTCTATAATCACAACAGCTTTTATAATTCATTAGAACAACATACAACAGCAACAAGAACAACAGCATACTGTAATAATTATAGTTTGAAGTTGTCTAGAATATAAATCGTACACACCGGGACTACCCTCTCACTAATTTATCAGACAGAACAAAAAGCTTTCACTTGACTCGTACTGTATCCTCGACTTGCTTCATGGGACCGTCTCTAGTATGTATAAATAGTTACATTCTATTATAACATGTGTCATAACATGCAGTAGCAAGTGTGCTATGCTATTCTGCAGAAGACATTTTGCAATGCTATGAGGTTCCACAATGACACAGTTAACAAAACTAGTAGAAGTACAATTTCATATCGCTTCTACTAAAAACTCTATCCCACATTAGCTAGTGCGCACATATTTGGTTACGTCATTGACAGATGGTCGCGCATCCTAGTGTTATAACGTAATTTACGATCGACCCTCATCCCCGCCTCCGCTCATCCCCGCCTCCTCCCATCCCCGCCTCCTCTCATCCCCACCTCCTCCCATCTCCGCCTCCTCCCATCCCCGCCTCCTTCCATCCCCTCATCCTCCCATCCCCGCTCTCTTCCCATCCCTTCTCATCCGCACCGCGTCATAGAGAGTAGCCACAATCATTAGTTCAGCTATTAGTCCTACTCAGTTCTCCCTTTGCTTACTTTATGGAACGAAGAGTAAAAAGTGAATTTATTTTATTTTATGCTATTCTGTGTCATTATGTTTTATAGGATTATATACTGTACAGTGATATGCAATGCATGCCACACCATGTCGTTCCATGACATGATATGTTGATGCTGTGTATGCCAACATTAGTGCGGCACTATGTTTGAAGTTTAGTACATAATGTTATATACAGTATATACAGTAGGCCTATATTAGTGCGGCGCTATGCTTTGACTTATCATCCATGCCTCATCTATGAAGCAAACAGAAGCATTTATGTTGCGCGCTCACGCCAGCCACCAGCAGATTATCTGTCTAGTAATTGAGTAAGCAATTGATTGTACTTGGACGAAAGTATATAATTGGGAGGAATTATTGTAGCTTTTTTCACAGTATCTAGTCAATTTACTTTCTAAACTTATGTTAGAACTACTACTACTAGGATCGGCATGCTGCATTGCCGCTGCATTTTTAAGAATGCTGTGCCGGCTTGTCAACAAAATTGCACCGCCACAACTCCCTATCACCCATGACATTTGCTAGATCATCCGCATCTTTAAGGCCAGTGTCCTTTAAGATGCGTCTCAAGAAAGTCATGGGCTGTCCACCATGCTTATTCACTCCATGAGGCTGCCAAAGTACAAGATTATGCACTGGCTGGTCCTCACGGCGAAAGCAATGTCCTGCAAAGCGGAGGCGATTTTGTTTTAGTGTCAAGCTTGGGGGAACCAATGAGACACCTCCAATGTTATATAGTGTCTGGTTGGAGATGTGTGCATTGTACTTGACACAATGAACCCGGCGTAGCATTCTTGTGAATGTGCCATCCAGAGATTTGGTGTCCTCAGCAGTTAGAGCCCAGCATGGACTCCCGTAGAGGAGTACTGGAACTACTGCTGCTCTAAATAATCGGACCTTAAGTTTCCGATTAATTCTCGGTGACTTCCAAATCCTGGAAAGCCTATTCAAGGCTGCCCATGCCTTTCCCTTACGTATTCGAAGGTCCTCACCTGACGTCCGGATCCATGATCCTAGGTAACAGAAGTCGTCCACATGCTCAAGCATACCATCCTTTGAGCTTATGCTCATCCGATCAGAGACTTGTTGAGGACTTTCAAAGTTAACTGTCAGAATTTTGGTCTTTCTGGAGTTAATAAAAAGACCAACACTAGAAGCAGCATGTTCTAATGAGCTGAGGAGCCGTTGGGCTCCCTCTAATGATTCTGAGAGTACTCCTAAGTCATCAGCAAAGTCTAGATCAGTTAGGTACTTGGCAGGATTTCCTCGACTTCTGGAGCCAGTAGGTGGAGTTATCATCACCCCATCATCATTATGATGATCTAAGGACATGCGTAGAACATAGTCAACCACAATAATGATAATGAACAAGAATGGTGCAAGTGTGTCTCCTTGGAGGACGCCCCATAACACTTCAAATGGTTCTGTGTCACCGTCAACAGTAGACACAAATGTTGTCGAACCATCGTATACTGATCTGATTGCTGCAATAATTTCATCAGGAATCCCATATAATGAAAGTATGCTGAACATACGTGAGCGAGAGACTGAATCAAAGGCCTTGAAAAAGTCAACAAAGATAACAGCCAGATGCCTGTCTTTCTTTTTTGATAATTCTTCAATTATCCTTCTAAGTGCCAAAATGGGCTCCATGGTCCCACGACCTTTACGGAACCCATTCTGATTTCCACGGAGCAGTCTCTCAATGGGATCCCTGATGCGATTTAATAGAATCGTATTGTATAGCTTTGCAGCAATCGAGATCAATGAGATTCCCCGAAAAGAACCATAGAGTGTTAGGTTGCCCTTCTTGGGAACTGGCACCAACTTATTTGTTTTCATTTCTTGTGGGACTCTTGTTGTACGGTACATGTCTACTATGGTCTACTATGTTAGAAAGTAACCTTCTAAAATCTGCCGGCTTGGCCAGGCATGACCAACAGGGGTCTTGTCTGGTACTGCTGTTGTGTTGACCTTGCTCATTTCTGCTTCTGGCATGGCTCCGACAGCCACAGAGCTCATTACTCATATTCACTGGACTTTTCGGTGCACTACTACTGCTCTCTTGCTGGATCTAGTCATGATTGATGATATTTGTGACTGTTTTTGACCTGGACTCCCTCCGCTGTTGCACTGCTGTTGTTTTGTCCAGAATAGCGCAATACTCGGGTTCATACGATGTCATATCGGGCACTAACTGGTTTTGGTCTAGCCACTACCTTCTATAATAGTAGGTCATAATAGTAGTTATAGTAGGTCATGGTCTAGCCCTGGAAATTCTCTAGCTTTGACCAGGATCCACCCTTGCATTGGCTATATGGATCACACTTGACTCCGCTCTGGTACTGTTCTGGTTCTAGTAGTCGTCCTAAGCCCTGATATTGCTCTGGTTCTGGACGGCTTCTATATTGATATTGCTCTGGTTCTAGGCGGCCTCTGCCTGGGCTCTCTGCTCCGGTTTGTGACCTGGCTCTATACTACTGTAGCACTTCGACATGGCTGTAACGCGGTACATATGGGGTTCTGACATGGCCCTACTGTATACTGATATTGTAGTACACTCAATACAAACTCTCATCCAATTTTATGCCCACCTCACACGGAGAAACTTTTTCTGCAACTTGTTTCAGAAACTTGTTGCTGGACCCCCTCACACACAGAAACATGTTGCTGCAACTTGTTTCCGAAACTTCTTTCTGTGTGTGAGGGAGTCCAGCAACAAGTTGCTGCAACTTGTTTCCAAAACTTGTTTCTGTGTGTGAGGAGTCCAGCAACAAGTTGCTGCAACTTGTTTCCGAAACTTGTTTCTGTGTGTGAGGGGGTCCAGCAACAAGATGCTGGAAGTTATATTCCCAGCAATTTTTTTTTTAAACTTTTATTACATCCAAATTTTTATATTAGAGCTAATATTCGATAATTTGAGTGATATGATATTATATAGAAATGCCTGGACATGTTAGCTATTTATTTAGAAATAATTGTTATTTTCTTGCGCAACAATTTTCTGTGTGTGTGGGGGTCCAGCAACAAGTTGCTGAAACAAGTTTCGGAAACAAGATGCGGAAACATGTTACAGCAACTTGTTTCTGTGTGCGAGGCGTCCAGCAACAAGTTTCAAAACAAGTTGCTCCGTGTGTGTGAGGGGGGCCTAATTTGGGGTGTCGCAATTCACCTGAAACTCTGTGTACCGTGCGTTTTTAGTGAGTTTACTTTTCATCTAGGCCTACTGTAGTTATATACACCATGAACGTAGTATAACCCCCCCCCCCCCCCCCCCCCCAGGAAGGGGAGGGGGATTTTTATAGCAAGCGCTTCCGAATCGGGGCTATTCTTCACATTAGTCGTAAATTTTCATATCATTAGAAAGCTTGCATTGCAAGAATTCCTAATATCTAACAATGTTTGAACTTCGTTTAGAAACAGCTGAGATAAAGGCGCTCAAAGATTGTAAGTATTGTTCGCTGAAGGCCATTTATTCTATTTAATAAATACACAATGTTCTGGAACATTATTTTTATCTATGTGTAGCTACGCAATAATAGAATAGACTGAATAGGCATACCGTTGTTTTATTATTATACAGTAGAATAAATGGCCTGCAGCGAACGATAATTCTTGCAATCTTTGAACGCCTATTCCCCAGCTGTTTCTCAACGAAATTCAGATATTGTTACATATTTGGAATCCTTGCAACGCAAGCTTTCTGATGATATGACAAAAATTACAACTAATGTGAAGAATAGCAATGGTTCGGAGGGTGCGATTTTGTAAAAGACACTTTTGTAAATGCGTATTCAAAAAATTTAACTTCAAAATCGAAAATCCCGGCTTCATGGGGTGAACGACGGTGAGTGGAACTAGTTGTGTTTCAAATTTCAAGCATTATGATAAAGATTTGTAAAAAAAAAATTCATCTCAGAAAATTACACTAAATTACGGGTAGTACAGTAGTAACAGTAATAAGAAATAGATAATTTCAAGGAAACTAAGTAAAGTTAATTTATTATTCTTTACCAAAATGAACAAAATGATCTTCATTCTGCTTCTAATCTTTGTGACAATGACAGCCGTATTTGGGCGATCGTTAGAAGCCTCCGCTATTGATTCTGAAGGTAAGTTGTATTTGATAGCCAGAAGCCGACGGCTGACAATATATCAACTTTATTTCCTCTTTATTATTTAGTTCGCATATTATAAGATGAAGAGCTCAAACTTTCAGTTTATCCTCGATTTTATCCCATGATTTGCTACTAATAGGTGGGTTGGTGTAGTGGCGTAAATATCACGTAATGATGAGTTCCCCACTGAACCGCCCAAATCAGGTAACCCGCCCGTCCGGTGGAAAGGAAACTGATAACTAAACGCTCCAGTGTGGTGTCTGTGCAGGCCGATCCCTACACAGCACCATAGTAATACAGAATATAGACAGAATATAAACAGATAACAAACAATAAATCAGATGCATTTACAAAAGATAAAATAATATAAGTGAATACGTAAAATGAATAAGGAATCTGTACTACTAAAGAACTGTGCCATAAAACAACGATATCACCTTCCACTCTTGTCACCAAACCAACTGAACCAATATTGCTAATCTGTGTCTAATGTACCCCGGTAGCGCGGATGAATATTCCCTAGTAATGAGCCAGACTGGGGTTTAAGACCCCAGCCTGGCACCCGTACGTAGCAAAAACCCTAATTAAGTACATAATCCTACTACCTAAAACTAAAACCTACTGAAACCCCCCCAATATAACAATAAATACGTACTACATAATGTAGTACATATTGACCGCCTAATTGTACATTCCTATCTCTGGCAAGGCTAATATCCCATCTCCCTGCTACCTCTGTCTTGCTACAGGTGTGGCCTGGCGGCCAACCTGTTCCCGATCACGTGCTCTTTGTATACCTCGTTTGTAATCCACCTAGCCCCATGTCTGTATTGATACCTTGAGAGTTGACTTGGTGGAAGGCGTACGTAGTAACCTAATACTAATATTCCTGGAAATCACTGCAGCCCAGTCCCCCCCCCCCCCCCGTGTGCCCTGTAACTAGTCAGTTCCGTAGTCCTACCTACACCTACAGTACAAACGCTACAGTAATTACCCCTACAGTACAAACATTAGGCTTGGGTGGGAAACCCGTGGTACTCGTATAATATAATGTGTGGATTTGGGAAGGGTAAGGTTCCGGTTGTCGGACACACTCCCCCTTGGGAGTGTAAATGATTTACACTCCCATATCTAAAGGCACGAGCCAGTAGACGCCCTGTTAACGTCAGGAAAGGTAGGCGACTCCTAAACAATCCATCGGTTGTCGGTAAAAAAAAATTGTGGTAGAAAAAGGATAAAAAAATAATGGTGGGTACTGTTGACCCGGAGTATGGTTTTAAAAAACGGGAGTTGATAGTCCCTTTACCAATTCGCCGTGAGTCAGCACACTAGACGAGTTTCCGCTGACCCTACAGACGATTGACATCAACACCCATCTGGGTGTTGATATCGTGAAACGGTTTAAGCCCCGTAACGCGCTGTTCAGTGCCATCCACTCTCGGATGTAGGCAATGGTATCACACCATAAAGGATTCATGATACGAAATAATGTAAATAAATTAATTAAAAAAAAAAACACATTTTGTTCGTTGTGCCACGCACACACACACTCATTCACTCGTATGTACTCTGGGTGACCCCTGCACCACTTATTGGTGATGGGCACACCCATGGACACCACATCGCTACGCTCTCTGACGTTTTTTACGATCCTTTGGGCACCCATTTAAATATTTATAATCTCTCCGAACGCGCTATCGGTTACTTTCTCCAGGTCCGGCTCTATGGCACGGCGAGCCCCCAAATGTGGGATCGACCCCCTGCATCCTGGCCAACCCAGGGTGCTACCCATCCGCCCAGCTGCGCTCCAACCAGCTACTCTGTGTCATTCGTTAACTTCCAACTTACATTCTCATTCCTGTCGCAATCACTGCACACGGTGCTATCTCATTCCAAACAACCTCAAATTGTTGTGGCCGTCCGTATCGGGCCACCCCCAATGTGCGCACGTACCTGTGATAAGGTAGGTGGGCCCCATTGGTGGTACCTACTTGTTCGGTACCGTAAGTTGTGAATGGGAGCGTCCACAGCGACGAACCCCACTCGTGGGTGGCATCTTCTGCTTCACCCACTGCTGTGTGACTGTTATACGTAACTTTCATACACACGTACGTACACACATACACTCTAAATACTAGGTTAACCAAATCACACCGCTCTGTAAACTGTGTTGAACTATCCACCCGTAATAACGCATACACACTCGCACACCCCCCCCCCCCCTCCCCCGTGAGCTCCCCGAGACAGCCAGTGGTGGATACTTATAGACGGTTTACTCCATAAACATTGTAATCATTCGGTGGTGCGTACCTACATGGATCAAATGGAACAAAAAAATGCAAGTATTGCATCGGGCATTGCAAGGTGTGGCTTGTAAATATGTACAGCGTGACGTATAGTCTCGGTTCTCTCGTAAGGTGCAGTCAAATAACTCTCGTAAAATACAGTTAAATCTCCCGTAAGGTGCAGTCAGATAACTCTCGTAAAAATGCAGTTAAATCTCCCGTGAGGTGCAGTCAAATAACTCTCGTAACGTGCAGTTAAATCTCCCGTAAGGTGCAGTCAGATAAGTCTCGTAACGTGCAGTCCTACTTAATTCGCCGTCTTTTACGGTCATTGATATCCTCCTCCTTCTGGTCCTCCACCTCCCTGTGGTATTTTACCACGTGTTCGAGGTAGTAGGTCCCGGTGTAGTGGTCCAGGAACCCTTCGAGGTGTCCCGGGTGTCCCGGCCGCCACTCGTCTAGTGTGTCCTGTATCCTCTGCATGCCTATTGTCATGGCGACGTGCAGGATATGGGTGTATTGCACGGTTTCCTCGCGCCTCGATATCGCGAGCACGAAATCCGGCTTCATGCGGAAGAAACCCATGGCAATCCCCCGCCTGAGGAGGCGACGCCTGGTCTCCACCCCCATGTTGGCGTTGCACTCGAATCGCTCTAAGCGCCCCCTCGGCTCCCTCTGGTCACAGTCACTGTTCCGGTGTCCCCGGAAGCCGCACCGTCCGCACAGTCGGTGCAGTACCTGGCAGGCCGCCAGGAAGTGTCCCCGTTCGCCGCAGTACGAGCACGGATCCCCGAGAAGTTTGTCCGGGGGGCCGAACGTACACCTGTCCTGGATATGACTCAGGGCTCCACAGGTATAACAGGCCGGTAGCTGAAATTCGTACCCAGCATTGTCCTGTATCGGTCTACGTTTCACGTAGTAAACGTGTTTCCTCTCCCTCACCACGTTTGATGCGCCCTGATCCTTCGTAAGTCCGTCCGCCTGCAACGGCTGTTCTTGGATGGTAGGTTCTTCCCGGCGATCCACCTGTCTCCTGACTGCAGACCGCGTCTCCCTTTGTGCCGGTCTCCTTATTTGTTCCAGGGGCGGCATTTCTCCCCCGAAGTTATCGCGTTCCTCCTGCCCGCTGTCATTTTCGGCGTTGGCACTCGTTCGTCCTGTATATGGGCGACGTAGTTCCCCCGGCCGACGCCCCAGCATCCCCAACGGTCCCTCCGTTGGGCGACGCCCCCCGCGACCCTGGGCGAGGAGCCCCCGAGTACTACGGGCGGGTGAGTTCCTTCGGTCCATCGTCTCTCCAGAGTACGCAACCCAGTCCCGTGTTCTCCCGTCTGCGACCATCCTCTCCACCGCCTGTTCAAACGGTCTCCTCTGATCCCGTATATATCCCGCCACCAAAGCCGCCCCGCGGGAGATCCTTCTACGGCTCTTCCCCAAAGCTGTGCTCGGTCGTCCTGTCCTCTTCGGCAGACTCTTTTCGGCTCGTATCGGTAATCCCAGTCGTCGTAAGCCGCCATCTTGGCTGCCGGGATTTGGCCGCTACCTTCGTCGTCGCTATGGGTCTCGACGTCCGGAGCTGGTTGTAGGGAGTAGCCTCCCTCGTAGGTACTGTCGGGTCCCTTTCCCATCTGTGGATTTGTCTCCTCCCGTGGTACTTTACTCTCCCCTAGGCGGCGAATTCTGTCGATTTGCCGGGGAGACGGTGTGGTTTCTTTATCCATCAGGTAGTTGGCGTTATAAATGACCTCGGTCCGGTTCTGATCCCTTGGGAAGTCCACAAGGGGCCACAATACCCTACGGATAGCCTCTCGGTCCGAGAGGATCCTGCCTCCACTATCGCGGAAGGCTCGGGGAACCAGGCCCACCATGTGGGCTGTCAATAGGAGGGGGATTGACGCCGCTGCGTAATCCTCCTGTAGGATGTATTGTTCTTGAACCGCGTCTAGTCGTCGGTTCCTCGATGGGAAAGTATACAGTTGTGGGGGGCCATCTGGGCCTCGCCTTAAACTGTTCCATTGTCAGTCGTGTGGCCCCTGCCTGTCGGTCGTACTTCTCTCTGGACATGGGTTTGAAGTTGACCAGCCCGGTCTCTCGGGCAAAGGAACCCAGCCCAAAGGCGTTGTTCGGCGGCGCATACAATGCGTCGGTGTTTGGCGATGCCATCGCCTGGAACTGGAGTGCGGTGTCCGCTATCGGTTCGATGTCCGCCGGCGCCCCTATAGCCGTCAGGTCGGTTTGAATTGCCGACCCTACCTTGTAGTTCTTCTCGTCCAATAATATGTCTGTCATCGCCTTTGGAATTTTATTCCAGATCCTCTCGCCGTCCTTTGAGGGGTACGCGACGGCGATAACTAAACCTCCGGGCGATACGAGGTGTAGTACGGTGTCTAGAGTCTCCAGTGCCGGAGCTATGTAAGGCCTCGACGCCATTCCTTGTTTCGCCCTGGCTTCCTCCTGATGGATCCTCCGCCTCCGCTTTCGATGCTTCGGCCCAATCAGCGTCAGGTTCCCATCCGCATCCCGGTCAGGGATGGCGGTGGGGGGTGCCTGGGCTTGTCCCTCTGTGTCAACTCCCAGGTATCCCAGTTCTCTGACGTCCTCCACGAAGCGCTTCCAGTATCCCCTTGGCTCATCTCCGAGTTCTACAGGAACCCCTAGTGATCGCTCGTTTCCCACTTTAATGTAGCGTAGGTTGTCGCGACACGCCTTCAGGAGTGGCCTCGTCCCGTATGTAGTCGTCCTCAGTCCGTCAAATCTGTGCATAAGCGATGTCTGCAGCTTATATCCCTGTTGGT